>CALNHX010000616.1:0-138444 GCA_940337035.1 Agriotes lineatus | reverse complement strand
ACAAAGGTCCCAGCTTATTGTATTATAAACAATCTGAAATAGTAAATTAAGGTTAGTAGATAGAGACCAGGAAAGTGGAACGTAATCAAAAATGGAAAATCATCAGAATATAAGACAAAGACGATGGAGAAAATAATTATTAAAGCGATGGCTAATATAATGCAAAAAATAAAAGTAGAAATTACAACAAAACAGTGAGATACTAAAAGGAACAATTAAAGTAGAGAGGAGAAAAATTTAGGAGGAGATAAGAAAAGTATAAGAATAAATAATCAAAAGGTAATTGAATGGGGAGAGGAGAAACCCAGATACATGTGTTCAAGAATAAAACAGCAAAAAGATAAGAACGGGGCAAAATATCGTTATAAAAGGGCTCAAAGTGGGAGACCATAGAATGAAAGAATATTTGATTAATTCCCTTAAAAATAAAATAGGAATGGTACCAGACATTAGAAATAACTACAAAATAGAAAATTATGCTAAAAGCAAAATAATAGTAGCAGATCCTGAATTATTTCAGCAAAAACCCAAGATAATGAAAAACAGGCACAACCTATGTAACAAAAAGATTTATATCGAAAATGATCTGACCAAACAAGATATAGGAATGCAAACCCAAATAAAGAAAAAAAACGACGAACTGACGAAAAAAGGAAACAATTTGGCAAATAATACCTACTAGTGGAATGATAAATCGAAAGAGCTACAATTATGTATAAGTTGAAATTTTGCTCGAATAATCGAGTGTTGAACACGTGAAACACGACCCCAAAAGCGAATGTATATATGGTGACTCTAGTGTCAAATAATAGACGAGGGAGAATAAATTAAACCACTTTTAATAAGACAATGTTATGGAGTTAATAATGGAATGTAAGAACGCCATACTAGTAGGGGAAACGATGATAAGTTATATGGTGTTACGATCATTTTGACGTCCATTTTTGCCTAATTTCTTAACGTTAGCCTTAATGCTCTGCCTCACCTTAGTTTTCCTACACGCTACCTACCGACTATGCAAATTTAAAGGGTATATATGTTTTTTCTGCCACGGTGTACATCACGGTGAAAATTGTAAGTGGACGTTTGAGCTGGTTATTTCTGCTTTCGAGCGTATGAGTACTATTGCACAAGTCGCACTCGGAGAGCAAACTGATGGTGTTGAATAGTCACTGGAGTAATACAGCCTCGCACCTCTAATATTACACACAGTTCAAATTAGACTCACTTGTCCATAATAGTGATACCTTTTGTGGCGAGAACGCCAAACGCCCGAACTAAATAAACAAAAAATGTATTTCAAAAGTAAAGATTACCGAGAATTGACGTCCACGTCAGTTCCGGACAATCAAAAAGGCTAATGTCAAAAATATTCGAATGCTAATGAAGTTTTGAAGTACTTTTACTCCTCCGGCGGAAAAGTAATCATTTTTATGCCTAGGCATAAAAGTGACGCATTTACATTGTCTGTCAAGGCACATAAGTTGTCACTTTTATGACGTTTGAAAATAAACTATTATACACTAAGGGTTCACAAATAAAAAACAGTGGCTATATTAATGACAGTTTTTTACTTCCTTTTACGATAAAGGAAGTATTGGATTCACCCCAAAAATTCGAAATTAAGTTTTCAACAGATCTTCACGTTTTAGGGTCCCCTGATCCCAAAAAACATATTTTTTTTCATTGGTCTGTCTGTCTGTGTGTGTGTCTGTCTGACTGTGTGTCTGTCTGTCTGTGAACAGAATATCTCAAAAACGAAAAGAGGTATGGCGTTGAAACTTCATATATAAGTTTTGTGTACTATGTAGATGAGACAGCAAGCTTTTGAAGAAAATCGCATAACCGGAAGTAGGTGTTTACTCTTGTGATTTTTCAGTTTTTTTCGATTTTTTCAAAAACTGCTCTAACGATTTTTTTCAAACTTTACATTTTTATTACATTTTTAATGTGCATTGACGTGAGATAGGTGATTTTCCAGTTGAAAACTTCTAAAGTGGGTTTCTTTTGTTTTTTTTTTATTTTTTTTATTAACTCCTATTTTAAATGGAACACCCGGTATATTATTACATTTTTGAATTCTGCTTAAGATTTTAGAGAAAATTTGTCTCTTTAACTAACGCTCTATTTTGTACAGTTTTTGTAGAATTCGTAATTTTTGAAAATTTTTGACAAATGCTTAAAAATTAAAAATTAAATTTTTGACTAATTATAAGATCACTGTAAAAGGAAGTTGTGTGAGTGTATCACACCAGATTTTTTTATATATAAATACACCAGCTCGACATACATAACGTCATACATCGTTTTGTTGTCTTGATACATTTTAGCATAATATTTACAATTATTATTGTTACATTTTATATTATCCTAATGGGTCATAAGAATATTATCACGTCAGTCTAAATCACTGTCAGAATTCATGAAGACATCTTGCGGTAGTCGCCTTTTTAGTCGCTTGTGGATGTCTTTAATTCCGAGTGAATAGAAGTCACTACTATCACATAGATCAATATTTTGAAAGAACTTTTTTGATGTTTATTTGATAAATTGCTGAGTTGTTGGAATGTGTAGGTCGTTATGTATTTCTGTATTCCTCACAAACCACGGTGCATTCCTAGCTATTCGCAACACTTTGTTCTGTATAACTTGGAGTTTGTTTTTGGTGCCGACCCCCAAACTGGGCATGCATAATTAAGTATCGGACTCAAGACTGATTTGTATAACAATGTTGCACAATTTATTTTAAGCGCGGAATTTTTATTTAAAATAGGGTATAATTGAGATAATCTCACATAGCACTCATTCACTTTTTTATTAATATGTAAACCCCAGTTCAGCTTCCTATCCAGATGGATACCTAGATATTTGACACTATACTATCGTTGGAATTCCATGCAATCTTTTGTACGTTTACCACTATTTCTGGTGGGTTTACTATTTTTCGAAGTGCGAAGATCTTAGTTTCACATTTATTTTTATTAATTATGATACACCACTGTTCACACCATTTAAGTATTTCGTTTACGGCGTTTTGTAGTTTACTAATTGCTTCTTCTATATTTTGCTTTTGAACAATTATGGCAGTGTCATCTGTAAACATACATCTAAGTCATCTAAGTCCTGGTATATCATGAACAAATATGTTAAATAGAATAGGTCCGAAGACAGATCCTTGTGAAACTCCCGCTTCAATTGGTCGGATTATTGATGTTTGTGTATTTATTCTGACCATAAATCTCCGATGCTCTAAGAAAGATGTTATTATTTTCTGTAAATATGATGTTATTTGGATTTCCTGCATTTTGTATAGCAGGCCATTTATCCACACTTTGTCAAAAGCTTGCATTATATCCAAGAATGTAACAACAGTCTATTTTTTACCTTCAAATACTTGTTCGATTGTTTGCGTTAGCCTGAGTAATTGATGGTTTGCAGAATATTTAGCTTTCAATCCAAATAGAAATTTAGGAAGGATGTGTAGTCTTTGAATTTGTTCTAATAACCTACACTTAATTATTTTCTCCAATATTTTGGATAATGTTGGTAATAAACTTATAGGTCTGTAGCTTGTAACTTGGTTAGCTTTTTTTCCTGGTTTGTTAACCATTATAATAACAGCTAGTTTCCAATCATTGGGGAAGTACCCTAGTTGTAAACAGCATTTAAACACTGTTGCTAGGTATGCATATATTTTCCATGTCATGTTTTTTAGAACTATGTTCGGTATCGCATCATAACCAGGTATGCTTTTTTAATCGGGAGGGTCTTGGTTAATTCGCAGATTTCTTGGGGCGATGTGTGTTTAAACCCATTTGAACTTTGTAGGACTCTTTCTGCAATTGTATCATTTACTTCTTGAACATAATGTTCATTATCGTGGTGAACTGTTGCTGTAAAAATGTTTTGCAAATAATTTGCGAAGATATTACATTTCTGTTGATCCGTAGAATAACTCTGGTTGTTTTGGACGATGGCTGGAATAATTTGTGGTTGACGTAAGATCTTTCTTGTTGCGCGCCACATTTTCTGATTTTCTACTTGTAGTTCACTTATACATTTCTGGTATGTTTCGATTCTGTAATTGTCTAAATGCCATTTAACCTGATGTGTTAGACGATTTAATTCAGTTTTAACACGGGCTTGTTTTGTTGTTTGTCACAGCCTTCACGTTCTATGTATGCTTTTGTTTAATTAAATCTATTATACATTTTGGGGGTTGGCTTATGTTGTTCGGGCGCCTTCTGGTGTGTTTTGTAGTTGCCTCCATTACCGATCTTTTAATTGTTGCGGTAAGTTGGGCGATTGCTGCATCGATTTCCTCACTGGTAGTTATGTTAGAAGGGCAGTTTGAGTATTTATTTACCAATTTTTGAAATTCTTCCCGGCCAACGAATCCATTAATAAGTTGGTGTTATTATTTGAGGTTCAATTTGAAAGTTTACAATAACTGGTAGGTGATCTGAATCCATTTCTGAAACTACGGTTTGTTGAATTGGAATTGTGAAATTTCTTTGTATAACGATGTCTAAGATGTCTGGTTCATACTCTGTTCTGTATGGATAATGTGTTACTTCAGTATGCTTGCAGTTCAGGTCTCCAATTACTAGTGTAGGTTCGTTTTCTCTAAACAATGTATCGACGTCTTGTTTCAGTGATTGCTTAGGTATTCAGCTGTTTGTATGCACTTATTATTTTTATGGTGTTATTGTTGTTGTACATTAATGAAATAGCAACTGCTTCAATGTTAGTTAGTTTAACGTCTAGCATGGGTGATACTTGTAGGGATTTTTATTGTGATAATAGGTATTCCCCCAGACGCCACCCTGTCCTCTCTATCATTTCGAAATACGTGGTAACCTGGTATACGAAACTGTTCAGGATTGACAAGGTGGGTTTCTGTTATGCATGCTATGCCGACGTTATATCTATGTAGGAATGCGGTAAATATCGATTTTTGTGCTTTTATTCCATTGGAATTCCAACTAAATATGGTTACGTTATTAATAACATGTTGATTATTTGAATCTATTGGTGCTTAAGGTTGTAATAAATGTTAGAAATGGCATTATTTTATCGAAATGGGGAATTAATAATTCTACTATTTTTGTAATGATCGTAGTTAGAGTATCATTCATATTCTGCGTATTAATTGTGGTGCTATTATTGCCGCTTAGATTTTCCGCCTGACGTCTAGTAGGTATTCCAATAATGAGGTCGATCTCTGGGTAGCTGATTTGTGATTTGTATGGCTGTTGTGATGTTTTGTTGCATTTGGTGTTGACTGTTGTGTTGCTGTCTTTGGCTAATCTTTAAATAATAACTGCAGCCTTTGTAATTCGTCGGGTGCTTCTCACTACAGTTAACGCACAGTGGATTTTGATTTGGACGTTTTGGGCAATCTGTGAATAAATGTTTACCCATGCATTTGACGCAGCGGGGTTCCGATTGGCAGTAATTTCTGGTGTGACTATACCTTTGGCATTTTTTGCATTGTGGGATATCTCTTGATTTCCTTCTGGGTTCGACCACATAGCGGCATGGGATGCTTTTGTTTGTTATATAACCTGGTCACTTTTAAAATTGGATAGTTAAGGGTTTTGAGTTCATTGAGTTCATCGGTTATTGAAACTGGAACATTTCGCATTATTACTTGAAAATCATTGTCTTCAGAGTTTTTGAACGTATGATAATCAAGATTATTTTAATTACAAAACTTATATACTTTTCTGTAATCATCAATAGTTGTTAGCTTAATTTGTAACTGATTTCCTTAGTGTGTAATGATAAATTCTTTTGTAGCTTGCTGCTTTACTTCTTTGACAGTTTCTTGGTATTTCAGTAGGTTTGCATTATGCAAAAATATTGGTGGCTTCTTTTGTGTTGTATGCTGATCTATGTTATCATTATCAGCAGTTTCCATTTGGGTTACGACCGCAGCCCATTCACCTTGTTGTGCGAGTTGTTGTGCACTTTGAATGCTGCTCGGCGACAGAAAATATTTATTATTTTGAAGTAGTGTGGCCGGTTCAAAACGATATTATTTATTATATCGATGTTCAGGTGGTGACAGTTCAGCACTATCTGGTTTAGTCATAGTAAATATTTTTATGAAACCCCCCGCGGGGGTTCAATTGATCATTAAGAATTGTAGTTACAGGGCGTAATTAATGACAGTGTACATGATCAATTTTGGACCTGTTTCTGGTTGCCTGTTTTGATATCCACCACTTTGAGTCGTTTCAATATCCCATTGAATATTTTTAGCAGTGTAAGCATGTTTAGTTACAAAAAGTTACTAATGTCAAAATGAGATACTTACATCCTATAACTTAGGTAGGTATCTAAAGTAGCTCAGTTATTGAACATAAACAGAATTGCCTGGAGGCTGTGATCAGGATTCCGTTACTTTTGCGCTGGTTCTATCCCTTAAAGCACGTAAACGAGACTGCGTTTACGTTTTAAACCAATGTAGTCAATGGTACTTAAAAGGGACGACAGTAAAATACCCTGGGAGACGCAGCCTCGCTTCTCGATAATATTATGGCTTGGTATCAGGGTAGTAGTGAATGAATCAGACATTAAATTCGGATTGTTTTATTACGAAAATAAACGTCGTATTTATACAAAACAAGAATACTTAGCTAAGTAACATATCAAAGTTCATAATAGTGTAGTTTAATGGAACGCGTTTAAAGGTACGAAGATGACAATGCAGCACAATAAGCTTTTTATAGTTCCGCATGTGTTTGCAGGAAGGTGCGGTGAACTTGGTTTTCTAGGTCGCATACTGAGCGAAATGCCAAGTTGCAGTATACTGCGGTGTTTAAACTCAATGTTTGCGAAACAATATTCGTTTGTTAATATATCGTAAATGGGAACTGAAATTTGCCTGTTTTAATTCAAGATTAAAACAGATCTAAATTAAATATAAACTTGCGAAATTATGAAGTAAAACTGGAGGTTAAAACTGTTTGTTTATGAAATCAGAATTACATTTAGAACTTCTGACTGGATTCGTAAATTTTGTTATTAAAATTTATGTGTGTTTAAATCAAGTTTAAACAGAACACGAGCAGAAGTGTTGGTACTATAGGCGCCATTTTGTTTTTAATGGAATCAATTAAACAGCACTAAAGGCACCATTTAGTTTTATATGAAATTAATTGTCCTTGAATTAATAATTAATGATTCCGCGATTTGATTAATAACATACGCCACATATGTAATTGCTCTGATTAATCACATATGAATTTTGAATTTAATTGATTTGAGTTTCTGATTACTTACCTATAATTTCGCGTCGGTTATCTTGGTATTGATGTGACGTCACAATCACCTGTCGCACTTCCAAACTCTCATGCTCTCTCCGTCGTGCACTCACATAATTATATATACCTGCCCTTGTTGCTTCTAACTCCGACTCTTACCTACATTTATTTTACTATTTTTTTTATATGAAATCAGTTAAATGTCTATTTTCATATAATATTAAGTATAATTAACAAATTAAAAGTTTCAAAGTTTTGAAGTACATTCAAAATAACAAAAGCGTCCCGAAAACTTGAACGTAATAAAACAAGAGAAAATGTAAATATTTTTTTTATATAAAACTGCTGATTGATTTGGTATAAGTAGAAAATTCTTTTTTGTACAAAAAATGATGCAAGTGTTACAAATACGTAAATATCGAAACGAAAACGGTGTTTCTCAAATTTAGATTTTTTTTTTGCATAGTGATCATGAAAGTCGTCTTTTTTAATGAAAAATCATAATAAAGTACCACTTTTTTTAACGCAATATTGTGAAAAAAGTACACTTTTTTAACTATTTTATTGAAATGTCAATTTGACAGTTGTAAATTCCCAAGTTCTTTTCGACTAAATTTCGAGTAACAAGAGATCACTATGCAAAAAAACTACGAAATGTCCATGCTCTACAAGAGAACTTAGGTACCTAGGTACATTAGAAGAAGGAGTCCAACAAAATAAAATCAGCATTTGGAAATCTCATAACAGCTAAGTACCACATAAATAAAAAACATAAGTGGTATTATCAGAGTCAGGAACAACGACATATCACCCAAAGAAAATATTGCATAAGTACCTATTTGGAGTTTGGACGAAGAAAGAAATAAAATGCCAAGTCATCGATAAAGACGATGAATTTTGGAAACAAGAGATGCAGTTTAAAGTCAAATATTTTTATGAACAATGTATGTTACCTGGAATTAAAAAAAAAGAAACGAAAAAAAGAAATTAGCAGATTCTAAAATTACAAAATAGTGGGACAATTGTGGACCAGTCGCTACTATTGTGTATATATTATACTTATTGTAAATTTGATCTATGTAATATTATTCATAGTGATAGCTTTTCCCATTAATATGATCGCATTACGTGAACGGCGCCGGCGTCTTCAATCTTTTTGTGGATTTTATTTCTACTTGAACCTTGCATACCATTCTAAAAAATTCAACTTTTTAGGTGTTAATTTTATGTTATAAACTGAACATATTACGATTTATAGTGACATGTTTTCGATAGTCTTGACGTTTAAGTTACCCTACTGAACTTGTTCGTTTGCTGTTATAGGTATCTTAGAGAAGCATTTTCAACTTTTACTATTTTTAGAAGAAAAGCAGATTACTTTATAAATGTTCCGCTTCGTAGCCTAAATAACGGATGATCAAAAAGTCTTTCAGTCCCAGGCGGCCATGGATTCTAAAACACATGTGTTAACTTATTTGAGGTTACAGTAAACAACTGCCACTGTCAAATTAAAGAGGGTTATGTATTTTGATTTCTAGGGTTAATTTCATGCTCACCCGTTATATAGGTATCTAATTGTTTAATAAACACGTTGTTACAATGTGTTACTTTATATTTTAAATTAATTGTATTGACAGTCTAACATCTGAATTTTGTATTTGACATTTTAACATTATTAGTTTGTTATTTGATAAATTTCCTCTTATGTAGATAATAAAATATTTATAACATGGTGTCGTTGGATTTAAACCGTATTTTACAATTCGTTTATTAATTCGGTATTTAATATAAGTACAGTTCTAAAGTATTTTTTACAACACCAGTAGAATAAAGAATCAGTTTTCAAGTTTCAAGATAAAGGAAAGTAACCTTTCTTACAAAAAGAGCGCAGTGACCATAACCGCGATGAACGGATATGTCGCCGCACCCTTATATCTGTTATACGTCGCAGTTTAATCTCGTAATTGCACTAGCTATTTCACTCCCTTCCCTGTCTGTCTGTCACCTGTCTAGCTGTCTGCCTGCATGCCTGTCTGTCTACCTGTCTACCTGTCTACCTGTCTACCTGTCTAACTGTCTACCTGTCTATCTGTCTACCTGTCTACCTGTCTAGCTGTCTATCCGAAGATACTCGAGTCATGTCGTATATGTTCAAATGTTTGTAGGAGTGGAGCAGGTAGATAACAAGTAATAAATCAAAACATTCTGGTAAGAGACAATTCGGACTCATATCCTTGAAAAGTAGTTGAAAGTGTTGTAGTTAAAAGCAACTCAACCCGACTTTTGTACCTATATGATTGTAATTTTTTTACAATCTATAGCATATCAAGTAAATAGTATACTAATAAATGCGTGAGAATCTTAGTTTTTTCATATTTTTGAAAAATAAATTTCAAAATTAGACTTTTAGCCCCAAAATTCATCTTGGAAATTTTGTAAAATTTTAAAATTAGATTTTTAGCCCCAAAATTCAGCGTGGGAACCGGAAGTGAAACAGCAATCGGACTAAAGAACGCTTCTGCAAGGACATTACAAATTTCGACTGTTACCATTCGGACTCAAAAATGGTGCGGTGACAATGTACCCGTTACAGTAACCCTCCGTGTGTCCGTTACAGTACCCCCCTACATTTGGTATAGAACGCCTTTAGTTACACTACTATCGTGACATCGTAAATTTTTCTTACAAAAATTGCTTACAACTCTAGGTGATAATGCCATTATTTTTATGGTAGTACAGCGATATACCATAATAAAATTTCATGTTTTTATTCAAATTTTATATAAACATTAAGTGCTTCTTAAATAATTGCATAGCTGTTCATAATCATCTCGTAGTGTAGCAATATAATTTAATGAAATTTTGTCGAGATTTATGTATCATTAAACAGTGCGTTTTACTTTAGAAGGCACCACCCCAGTATTTTTTTAATATATTATTGATTTTAACATTTTTTTGTTCTTATTATACCTCTTACTGGATTGCACTTTTAGGGTATGTGACTCTTTGGCGGTAAAATGCTAGCTTGCTACGATTTAAAATAAACAGCAAAATTAGAGAACTCGTATTAGGGATTTTTTATCAACAAATCTTGTTATTAGAAGTTGTTCAGAATCATTCAAATAAGCTAAATCCAATATTTCATTAGAAACAATAAAAATTGAAAATTTCCCTCAAAAGTCCAGAAACTTCGAATAATAATCCCAGAAGTTTATCATGATTTTTATTTTATTCTTTTAATTCAATACAATAACAAAAGGCGATGCTTAATTACTTAAATAACAGGAATTTTCAACTAAATCACCATTAGCACGTCTACATTTTTCTATTCGTTTTGCGTTGTTTTCGACAACCTTTCTCAGTTCATTACATGATCTTCCAGTTGCAGTAAAGCAGGAAATGCACTATGCACAATGCCTATACGTAATGCAGTTGTGGTTAGGGAATGCTTATTTGAGAATTTCTCGTGAATAGATATTCAACCACTTTGACAGAAAACTCAAGCCTGTCAAGATATAAGTTTATAAGAACTGAGAAAAGTTGCCGGAAACAAAACAGAAGACGAATAGAAAAATGTATTCGTGTTAATGGTGATGTAGTTAAAAATACTGTCATTTAAGTAATTAAGCATCGTTTTTTGTTATTGTATTGAATTAAAAGAATAAAATAAAAAATCATGGCAAACTTGTGAGATTATTATTTGAATTTTCTGGGCCTTTGAGATGGATTTTCAATTTTTATTATTTTTAATGAAATTTTGGATTTAGCTTATTTCAACGATTCTGAACAACTTTTATTAACAATATTTTGATAAAAAAATTTCTTAAAAAGGTTCTCCAATTTTGCAATCTATTTTAAATCGTAGTAGGCTAGCATTTTACCGTCAAGGGAAACTCACTTACCCTAAAAGTACAATTTAGTAAGGAGTATAATCAGAACAAAGAAATTTTTTAAATCGATAATATATAAAAAAAATACTGGGGTGGTGCCGTCTAAAGTGAGACACAATGTATATATCAACAGAATTTTATTATAGAAAGTCAATGTAATTTTTTCATACAAAAGTTGTTTATAGCTATAGATGATAATGACATGCGTTAATTTGATTAAACTTGGAAAGTTTGTTACGGTTATTTTGTCACTCCCTGTAGTTCTGCATTGCTAGATTTACGCCTTCGTTAATTTGCGATTTCTGTGGGGCTTGTTATCGTATCGTTCAGGCATGATTTTGGCCTTGCTCGACAGCGTGAGGTCGGAGCGCTCTCGAGGCCGCATTCTTTTGGCTGAGCGCGTCCCTTTTGGTTTGACGGAACGCGGCGAAGATGTTTTATGCTGGCTTTGGTGATCCGCTTTGTCTTGCCGCTACATTTTGTTAGTTATGGGAGCTTTGGGGCCTCGCTGCAAAGCGAAGCATGTGAGATTTTATTCTACGCCATGCCGCATCTAGCCTTCGATGCTCGTTTGCCCAGTTCACCCGGGGTAAGTTCCGTTTTATTTTGTTGGTCGTTTACCAAAGGGTTGCATGCATTTATTCTGGATTTCGTTTTCCTTAGCAAGCCGTCTTGGGCACAATTCGAGCAAGCCGTCTTGGGCGGAATTCGAACAAGCCGTCTTGGGCGGAATTCGAACAAGCAGCCGTGGGCGAAAATTCGAGTAATCTGTCTGGGCAATTCAGTCTTGGTTATATCAGTCTACATAAGCAGTTTTGGGCAATTCAGTTCGAGTGTGCAGTTTTTCTGAATTTCAAGGAGGCAGCTGTCGCCGCCGCTATCTTCGATGTGCGACCTTGGCTTGCTGCGTGTTCTCAGGGAGATCTTCAGCACGCCTGGACTCTTGATAAGCATGCTGAAAGTGCTCGACGGAAGCCGCTAACAGGTTGTACTTTAGACTGTATTTAGATAATTATTTTATGACATGTCCGTTCGCGAGTGTGCGCTGCCGCTTCTCGGCTTGCGGCAATTTAAGTTCTGATTTTCCGTAACGTCCGCTCAACCATTATTTTTGTTGTTACGCAGATATTGGTAAATTGTGACGCATTCATATTAAGAGTTATGCTTTGTCGATTGTATTGTGATATTTTAAATGCCAATTATACTGTGATATTTTATTGTGTTTATTTATTATTTGTTACTGCTACCGATGTTTGAGTTGTGCTTTCTTTCAGATTGTTTGTGCTACTGAGTTTACGGATTCTCGTTCTACTGCCTGGATACACTTGCTTATTTTGTTAAAAATACCGTTGGCGCCCGTTTTGCATATTTCGTTCATAGAACTGTCACACGCCGTCTTCGTACTGAGCTGGTCGGCAGGCAATTGTATCCAAGTAGCTATGTTAGGTTTGATTTTGAGAGATTAGCCAACGGTAACCCCTTTTGATGATAATAAGTTTTGTTTGGAGAAAACGACACTGGGCAGTCCTTGTAGATAATTTGTTTTGCTAAAGTTGGTTCAGTTTTAAAATAAATATGTAAACATTATATTTCTTCAAATACTTTAAAACCTGTAGAGACACGAAATTTCATTAAATTACATAATAATATTCAGTAAATTGATAAAAGATTTAAAAAGTTTGAAAATTGTTAATGGAGATAATTATATCAATTCAAAATGAGATAAGCTTGATTTTTATATAGTATAAATAAAATCATATTGTCGTAATATTTGATTTAATGAATATACGTTTCGCTAATAGTATTAGCTTCTTCAGTATTCTATTTACATTATAATGAAATTAAATTTGCCATGCTTTACGATTGAATTGTTTATTTTGCAAGTTTCGAAAAAAAATTATTTCATTATAATGTAAATAGAATACTGAAGAAGCTAATACTGTAATACTCCACCCTTCTTATAAGGGTATATTAAATTTAGCCGCGGGATAACTCACTGTCGAAGAGGGTTCGGTACACTCGAGTATAAATAAATACAGCAACAACGATATGTTAGTAATAAATCAATATAATGTTTTTAACTGTGTTACACATAATATGAACTAAACTGTATATTATAAAATATGAAAGTTACAAATCCTGGTAAATTCACGTCGAAATTTCACTGGCGGTGTAGGCAGCCCATAAGTCGCCTCTGTGGAGGAGGCCGCGTGCTTTGGGATCGCCGCTCCTCGGACGGACAGCGAGTGGAGCCCTCTGCGTCGATTTGCGAGAATTCTCCGCTCGAAGCCGATCGATGTCGAAAGCCCCGAGAACTTTGTTTGCAGGCGCTTTCCTTCTGCGGATTTTACGAATTAAAATATATGGAGAGCTTTACCTGGAGAATGTTTGTGTGTTTAGTATTTAGTGTGCGATGCCTTCCTGGAAGTTAGGGATTCCTTTGGACGGACTCAGCATACGGACGGTAGCTCGCAATTTCCAGGTGCGTAAATAGTTTTTCGTCTTTCGCAGGTAGAGCGGAGCGCTTTATCGGAAGGTCCGGCTGGTGCGATAATGCGCTATCGGCCCCGGGTCGTTGCTTCGACTTTGTTTATACTTAATACGACTTTTGGGCTGGGAGCGTTGCCTTCGAGATTTGCGGACCGAGCGGCGGTTCTCGGCGAGGTGACACGCTGTGAATCACACAAAATTAATCCTCGCGGAAATCAGACGATTTGTCGACCTTTATGCACTGCGAATAAACAAGATTTCGCAGCCATTGAGGGCACGGGAATGATCGGATATGGAGATTGTAAAATATTCCAAGATCCCAACAACGTGTGCTAGATCCTGTAATATTTCGGATTTAAACGCTACACTACTAACCAGAATTTACCGACATGATAGAGCAGCGTTCAGTACGGGTTATTTATAGCGGATGTGAATTATCTTAATCTTGCAAACAGTTCGTAACGACAAAATGGCGGTAGTAAATGCAGCTAGATTAGATAACGGATCAGGTCAGGTATCTTCTTATCGGATGAAGATCGGCAAAGAGAGCGGCAGCTGGACGCTCTTCGTATATATAGTATCGGAGCCCCTTATCTGCTGCTTCCGGTGGTGATTAGAATAGGAAGGGAGATTCGCTTGCGCGGCGCCTTATCGTAACTTGCGGCATCGGATGTTGATCGGCTTATCATCGGTTGGATCCGTAACGTGTAAAAAGCGCGCTGAATTCAATTCAAATGCTTTTTGAGCATCACTAAGATTTAATCTCAAGGCGAAACGTTACAATACTATTAGCGAAACGTATACTCATTAAATCTAATATTAAGACAATATGATTTTTATTTATTGTTTGAGCACTAATCAGGATCGAAGGTACAACGTTTGTAGCCTTCTCAGTTTTTCGCTATCTGGAAAACCGCTGATCGCCTGCTCGCCTTGGAATTTGTGGACTGTATGATTGTAGGTTTCACTGAATTATACACACGTTGAAAAGCAAAAGTAGTAATTTATTGCCATAAATTAACACTAACAGTTTAACATTTACAAAGAATTAGTTTTCGTAGTGCGTGACCGGTTTGCATGCTGCCACTTTGACAGATGAAACGTAAGTGTTTTTAGAATCGGAAGCACGCCCGGCAGTCTACTGCGCACAGTATAAATACAGAATGTAAGAGAGGCGGCAAAAGTTTATAAAGTCCTTAACATACCGCCCGCATTGGAAAGGGTAACCTTTCAAATAAAACAGTACAGAGTTGACATGTAAAAACTAGAGTAAAACATGTAACATGAACACACATATATACAAAGCCTAATAGTACATGGATCTTAATCTAGTACAAGAAAACCCGAACAATGGGGAGCCAAAAGGCTTTACGAAAACTGCGCTGAACGCTAACGCACTAGTTCACAACACTAGGTAGCGGGCACAATTTGGCGAAGGATCGTTTCACGATTCCTGACACAGTGTTCACTGACGCCACACGCGTAACGCCGTCAAGGCCAGGGTGCAGCTCGGTGACCCGGCCTAACCTCCACTTCAGAGGGGGTAGATTGTCATCCTTGATGAGGACCATGGAACCAGGCTGGAGGTCCGAAAGATGCGTGCGCCATTTGGTGCGCTGTTGGAGTTCCGAGATGTACTCTTTACTCCATCTCTTCCACACATTCTGGTGTAGTTGTTGTATTCTCTGGTATTTAGACAGCCGAGACTCGACTATCTCAGTTACGTTGGGATCAGGCAGTGACACCAACGGACGACCAATCAGGAAATGAGCAGGAGTCAAAGGCTGAAGGTCGTTTGGATCAGAGGACAAAGGGGACAGGGGTCGGGAGTTTAAGGTCGCTTCCACCTGTGCCAACAAAGTGCAAAATTCATCGTAATTTAGACTAGCGTTACCTATAACGCGACGTATGTGATGTTTGGAGGACTTGATTCCGGCCTCCCACAATCCGCCAAAGTGGGGACTGTGCGCGGGTATAAAATGCCAAGCTACTCCGTCGTTCGCGACTGATTTGGAAATAGAAGGGTTTTGTTCCGCGAGAAAATTGCCTAATTCGATTAATTCGGAATTAGCGCCTACAAAGTTAGTGCCGTTGTCTGAGTAGACATGGAGCGGTTTGCCTCGACGAGCCACAAACCGGCGAAAAGCCATTAAAAAGGTTTCAGTAGAAAGATCAGCGACCAATTCAAGGTGCACTGCCTTTGTGACGAAACAAACGAATAGACAAAGGTAGGACTTCACTAGTTTAGAACCACGTCCCTTGCGATCCTTTATCATGAAAGGTCCACCATAATCAATACCAGTCGTATGAAATGGGGGCGATGATTGAGTACGAGAGGCTGGCAGGTCTCCCATTATGGGTTCAGTTAACCTAGGAGAGAATCTAAAGCACCGTAAGCATTGATGAACCACTTGCTTGACGATATTTCTGCCAGAGGTGATCCAATATCGTTCTCTGAGATTAGCTAACAGCATTTGAGGTCCGGCATGAAGAAGCCGAAGATGCTCATGCGATACTAGGAGTTTGGCGAATGGATGTTTGCCAGAAATCACTAGAGGAAACTTCTTGTCAAAGGGTAATTGAGAGTTGTGGAGCCTACCACCAACTCTTAGCAGTCCCTCGGAATCCAGAAAGGGATTCAGGGATATCAAAGCAGAAGATTGTTTCACAGGCTTGCTCTGTGACAACAGTTTAAGTTCGTCTGGAAATGACTCGCGTTGGGAAAACCTGGCAAGTCTTACAATAGATGATTGCAGTTCATCTGTAGAAAGGGGCCCAGAAAGACGATCAGCTTTGGGGGCTCGCGCATTGTTATGAAAACGAAAGCAATAAGCTATAACTCGTTGTAAGCGAGCAAAGCTTGAATACTGATTGAACGGAAATGGTTCAACAGAGGTTACAGGAAAACTCTGAACTTCCTTTTTGAATTCTGGAAGCTCAGCACGAACATGTTTGGAAGTAGGCCAAGAGGCCTCACCTTCGCTTAGCCAGGTGGGACCATGCCACCAAAGGCTCAATTCTTTCAAACCTAAAGGGGTGATTCTCCTAGTGAGAAGATCAGCAGGATTAGACGTTGTGGGAACATGCCGCCAAGTGGCATCAAAGGTGAGTTGCTGAACATCAGCAACTCTGTTGCACACAAAGGTCTTAAGAAGATTTGGACTGGTTTTCAACCATCCTAGCACTATTGTGGAATCTGTCCACAGACCGATTCTAGATATGGGCAAATCAAGTGCCTTTATGACTTGCACGGAAAGTTTGCTTAGAAGAACAGCTCCGCAGAGCTCGAGCTTCGGGATTGTCAAGGGCTTTAAAGGGGCTACCTTGGCCTTGGAGCAGAGAAGGTGAACCTGTACTTTCCCTTCCTGATTCTTGGAACGTAGGTATATCGACGCACCGTAACTATTGTTAGAGGCGTCGCAGAAACCATGGAGCTCTATCTCGACCACGCTCCGACAGAGGACGTGACGAGGAATTGCTAAGTCATTGAGCATGAGAAGCTCACTGCGATAGGTTAACCATTTTTCTTGTATGGCTTTAGGAACGGGTTCATCCCAATCCAGCTTTTCCACCCAAAGCTGTTGCAAAAGAACCTTGGCACCCATGGTGCATGGACTTAGAAGACCCAACGGGTCGAATATCTGCGATATTTCAGACAAGATGCTACGCTTCGTAGCCTTAATACTTGTAGAATTTGAAATATTGAACATCAGATGATCGCTTTTAAAGGACCAAATCAAACCAAGGGTGTTTGTGTGCTCATGTGCACTGAAATCAAGAACACCCGGATGCAAATCGGAATCTGGTATTCCATCGAGAACTTCTGGAGAGTTAGAAATCCACTTTCTAAGTTTGAAGCAGCCTGACTCAAGAATCTGATCTAAATTTGAGCAGAGAGTACGCGCTTTCTCAGGAGTGTCGGCACCTGTCAGAAGGTCGTCGACGTAGAAGTCCTCCTTTATGATTCGAGAGACTTCGGGATTTGAAGCCTCACATTCGATGCCCAATTGGGTTAAACATCGAATAGCAAGAAAAGATGCTGAAGCGGTGCCATACGTAACCGTATTCAGGTCGTACGACCGAAGAGGCTCAGCTGAGGAGGGTCGCCACAAGATTCTCTGAAGGGGCCTATGGTTAGGATTCACCAGAACCTGGCGATACATCTTCTCGATATCAGCTGATATAGCGAATAAATGCTTGCGAAAGCGGACAAGAATTGAAAATAAGTCTTGCTGCACGGTTGGGCCAACCATCTGAATGCTGTTCAGAGATTGCCCGGAAGTGGTTGCTTGAGAACCATTGAATACAACTCGGAGTTTAGTTGTCAGGCTTTCTTCTTTTAAAACTCCGTGGTGGGGTAGATAATAGGATATCTCGTTTGAATTAGGGTTTGAAACGGACATATGACCTAATTCAGAATATTCATTCATGAAACTCGAATAGCGATTGGACAAGTCAGGGTTCGCTTGTAACCGCTTCTCTAATGATAAGAATCTTTTCTGAGCGATTTGCAATGAATCACCCAATACCTCTACAGGCTTCTTGAAAGGGATAGAGACAACGAATCGACCATTCGCTTCTCGTTGCGTATTTTGCTGAAAATGTGCCTCACAGGCGTTCTCTTCATTCGTGCGAACCTTTTCCTCTGGGTAATGTTCGAGTTGCCAAAACCTAGCAATGGGGTCAGAAGCATCCTCGATCGTGCCAAGATTGCACTGTACAGGGTACGCAGAAGGAGGGCCTGTAGGGCCAGAAACAATCCAACCAAAACGAGTCTTTTGGAGGATGGGAAGATTTGGGCCTAGACCAATTTGTCCAATACAAAGGAGCTGCCAGAAAATGGGCGAACCAATCAGAATGTCGATGGTGCCCGGTTGGTCGTAGGACAGATCTGATAACTTGATGTTATCAGGAACCTTGAAGCTGTTTCGCTGGACGCGAAAACTTGGGGTAACACCCGTAATCTCATCGAGAACAAGACAGGATAGGCCAATGCCGTATGAAGTGTGAGGGGCTTGCAGCTTGATATCACACCTAGCCTTGATTTGAGAAGTGGCTTTACTTAAGCCAGAAACAGTAACGTTGACTTCGCGAATTGGAAGCTTCAACCTTTTACACAAATCTGAACGTATGAAGTTCGATTGGGAACCGGAATCCAACAGGATTCGCACAACGTGAGGCGTACCATCATCAGCGATGAGTTTAGCGGTAGCCGTAGGTAAGAGTACCTGAAAAGCATTCGAACAGAATGCCGAAATCGATTGGTTTAGTTCAACAGGGGTTTCTGCTGACACTGCAGATCCTGGTTGACTAGAAGAAGCGTTCTGAGGCTTATCCTCATGAAGAAGTGTGTTGTGCCTTGATTTGCACTTTCTACACGTATATTTGGAGCTACAAAGGCTCGCAAGGTGACCCTGAGTTAGGCAATTAAAGCATACGCGGAGCTCTTTTGCCTTTGACTTTCTGTCAAGAACAGACAGCTTGACAAACTTATCGCATTTGTACAAGGAATGAGATCCTTTACAAAGTGGACACGAAGGGGTACCTGACGCAAATGATTTAGAATGTACCTTGGAAGACTTTTCGGGTACAAGCTTAACATTTTTTACTTCCAGAGTTTCTAGAAGATTTGCTGTATTTTGTAAGAATTCCTTGAACTCATCAAGATTAGGCAGGTCAGAACTTGACCGGTTTCTAAGGACCTCCCATTCACGAAATGTAGTGGGGTCCAGTTTTTTAGAAACTACATAAATTATAACAAAATCAAGAAGCTCGCTTTCGGTAGCTAATGATTTAATTGCTGCAAAATGCTTGAATAACATATCGCTAATCGTACGTAATTTAGTTGCAGATTCCTTACTGCAAGATTCGAGTTCAAATATAGCCTTGAGGTGGTTATGAACCAGAATTTTTGGATCATTGTATCGATTGCACAATGCCTCCCAAGCTAGAGTATAATTACCCGCAGTAAACTCTAAACTTTTTATAATTTGGCTTGCATCACCCTGTAAACTAGCCTTTAAGTAATGCAGCTTTTGAATATTAGTTAACGCTTGATTCTCATGAATTAAACTAATAAAAATCTCACGAAACTCTAACCATTCTGAAACGTTCCCTGAATATTTGGGAATAGAAATGGCAGGAAGGCGTACAGCTTGATTATTGCAATGTGAACTGCAATTTGAATGCGTTGATCTTACGCTACCATTAGGAGATCCAGAACGATCTGGTGCAACATCAGACTGTTTGTTGTATTCATTTATCAAACATTCAGCTTGTGAAATTGCGAAAAAATAAGAATCCTCAAATTCGACTTGTTGCTGCATTTCAGATTCTACATCCTCACTGGTTTCTAAAATTTGTTCGTGAACCTCATAATATTCTGATAACAAAGTGGCTATAGCATCCAATCTTTTCTGCAATTGAACAATCTGAGCGCTAGATAAGAATTGATCTTCATCATAAATTTTTTGCAAAGATTGAACATGATTTGAAAAACGCGTAAGCTTGCCTTTAATAGAGCCACGTGCTCTTACAAGCGAATCCATAATTGTTGCGATTAAAAACAATTTAACAGATCGAACTTACTTTTCGTACGCCCCTGGCGTGAATTTTGTACGCTTCTGGTACGCGGACCCAACGGGTCAACTATCTGTGATATTTCAGGCAAAATGCTACGCGCGGTAGCCTTACTACTTGCAGAATCTGAAATATTCTTTAATGATAAAACCCTTTCGCACGCCTCTGGCGCGAATTTGTTTATAACTCAGACAGCGCTTGCTAATAACGGGAGAAACTTGTCGCTTACGACGCAGAAAAACGACCCCGGTACAACGCGGGAATGAAATCACGACGCGGATGGCCGTGTACTACGCAAGACCAAAAATGCGCCACGAACGCGAGACTGTTTTAACAACGCAAACGGCTCTGCAATTTGAAAATGCAGGGGATATCGCTAACAAACGTAATAGCTTGGCATTTCACGCAATTAAAATGTTTATATGATTCATAAACCATTTGTTTACGCAATAATACGCAGCTGAAATTATGCACACATGCAAACACAGACGAAATAAACCAAATTTATGCATAGGAAAATCAGGCTTACATTTGATATTGGTGTGTGCCGCCTTGCCGGTTTTCTGTTCCTACTACCGTCTCGCTTGCAGCTGGCCGCTGGCTCCACACCTGCACGAATTTGGCGCGAGACTCGGCGTTTGGGTATCTACCGTCTGCTGTCTTCCTTCCTCTCGCTACGGGCACCGCATGCTCCCTCTTTGTTCCACGCGTTGCTGCGAAATTGGACGCTGCTTCCTTGCGGCCGATTGTATGCGATGCAATACAAACTGAATATGCTTTGTACTTGCCTATGACCAATGTTGTCGAATGCTGTCGCTGTTTTGGACCCGCAATGACCTAATGTGGTTTAAATCCGGTTCTGTAGGACCAATGTTTGAGCACTAATCAGGATCGAAGGTACAACGTTTGTAGCCTTCTCAGTTTTTCGCTATCTGGAAAACCGCTGATCGCCTGCTCGCCTTGGAATTTGTGGACTGTATGATTGTAGGTTTCACTGAATTATACACACGTTGAAAAGCAAAAGTAGTAATTTATTGCCATAAATTAACACTAACAGTTTAACATTTACAAAGAATTAGTTTTCGTAGTGCGTGACCGGTTTGCATGCTGCCACTTTGACAGATGAAACGTAAGTGTTTTTAGAATCGGAAGCACGCCCGGCAGTCTACTGCGCACAGTATAAATACAGAATGTAAGAGAGGCGGCAAAAGTTTATAAAGTCCTTAACATTTATACTATATAAAAATCAAGCTTATCTCATTTTGAATTGATATAATTATCTCCATTAACAATTTTCAAACTTATTAAAGTACATTGCTGTAACTATTACGAAATGATTGTGAACTGTTATGCAATTATACTGAGATTTTTAAAATAAATTTGAAAGAACGTTAGATAAGTCATTTGGAATTTTATAGAAAGTCAGTTTACATTTAACGTACAAAAGTTGATTTAGCTCGAGCAATATTTTTATTTTATACGTCCAGTGCTCAAATAAAATGACCGTTTATTTATTGAGATGAATGCATATTTTGTATAATAGGAGAACATTAGATTTATTTTGAATAACATAAAATGAGGGTTTGGCTGTGGTGTTAATGAACTGTTTAGGCGAATTCATAATGCTTAAAAAATAAATTTATGAACAATTTAGAAATAAAATACAGTAATTTGATTTGACTTTATTAAAAAGAAAGTTTCAGCTATGAGTTGATGTCTTGATATTGAATATCAGAAAATACATAGAGTTATTTGGTTTTTATTAGAAGATATAATTTATTAATAATATTTTGGAATAAGATTTTAAGTACAAAAAAGTAAATTGAAACTGTAAAGTCAAGCTAATATAATATCTAAAAAGACATTAATAATTATATGGTAGTAGAATAAATTAGGGTTTAATTTTCATATCTAGAATGTAACAGATAGAAAAATTGGAAAAATATAATGTATATGTGTATATAATTTCTTTAGGCCTTTTATGGCCGGGTCAAACATCTCGGCACAGGAACACAGCCGATAAAAACAGCTCGAAAAACCCCAAAACGTTAAAGCAATTTGGCAAGATTAAGAAATCGGGCCCAAATGACTACAAGAAACTTAACCGTAACAGTCGAAGGCGGCCTGAATAAAAGACAGCATTTAAACGTTGGCAAATATCGGGGTTAAATAGCAGGCAATCGCCAGCTACTCGTAAAGACAGAATGCGCGCTCGCCACGATAAAAGCAGACAAAATCAGAACGACGGCGCGGACCGTTCAAAAATTACGCAAAAAGCTTTAGCTCGCAATATGACGCCTTTTGTCTCTAACAAATTACAGACAGTATCCTGTAGCATTAAAGTTTGTCATTGCAAATATATGGCGCTAAGCAAAGTTACCCAAATCGGGGACGAAGTAGTAAGTCCGATTAGTGACAATGCAGCCTGACGGATAAACGTAGCTTTACTGGTTTGTATTCACATTATGATGAAGTGACTCTTTAGTATATCAGTTATGCACTGGATCTCTTTTCATTCGACGTTACTAACAACACTGCCTGCTGTTGATTCTTTATTATTACAAACCTTATTTATGTTGTCAGTTAGCATCTGCAGTTTATTCGTGCTGTCAGGTAGGATAATAGTATCGCCTGCATATCGAATATTATTTACTATCTTACCATTTACTTAAATGAATATAGCGTGTATGTTGAAAAGAGGAAGATAATGTACTCCTAATGTGACTACTACGCATGTCTATATACCTATGTACTGAAATTAGTTATCTTCAACTAACTCTGCCCTTTATTACTCTGTGTATCATATTCAAACAAAATTATAAAGCGTGACTTGTAACGCTAATTTTCCTGTAGTGCTTACGTATTTATGCATAAATGAACCTTCTGTAGTATGCAGAATACCTAATTATTTTTCTAAAATTTTAAAACATCATCATGTGCTACTTTTTTTTAATTATCTCAATGAGGTCTAGCCCAAGTAGTATTCGTTTTCCTTTATCAATTTGTGTTGATCTTATATAGCTTGGATACTATCCTTTTAATAATCGGATTCTGAATTGATTTTGTATCTGTATCCCTATTTTCACCGCTTCTATACAGTGCTCATACCTCTAATCCACCTCCACTTCCACATCACCTTTACTTCTGAGCCAGCTCCACTCAGCAACTTATGCAGTTACTCTATCTATATTGTGCTATTCAAGACAAAAAAACTGAGACAACTTTTGATTTTAGCATTATATGACAACGGGCCTCTAAAGAATTACATTTACTCTAACAATTTTGGTTTCTAACAACGTCTCACCAAGTTGACAATTAAGTGAGATACCTAGCAACTATACACATTAAAGCAGTTACATTCACACTGTCCCAGTTTTTTGTTTGTTTTGGGTAGTATCATCGGAACTTATATTTACTTCTAGTTATATATTATTACTCATAGCAGTTTTAAGAGAGTTGATACAAGAACTTTAGAAAATCTAATAATATAAGTATTGTAACGTTTCTTAATTTTAGCAATTTTTAATTTTATGCTCAAGATCAAGTTTGATTACTTTACATTATTACTTCTCCCAGGTAACTCTGTTTCAAGGTTGTAAACAGCTGGAGTAGGAGAGTCGAGTCAAGATGATACAGGTGATTATTTTGTTTAACTAAATTTACAAATTAAAAGAAAATACCTGCTTTTAAATCTGTACATTATACTCGTACATAAATAAAATAAAGTTCTTCTGCTGGTGGCGGCTACACGAGGCACTCCTTGCGACCTGGAGCTCGAATAGCTATAAAAAATCATAATTAAATAATTTCAGCTATTAGTCTGAAACTTCGAGGTTGAGTTTAGTGCAGCAAAATGAGGTTAACCCTCTCAGAGCGGAAAGGGACGTTTAGGCGCGCACCTTTAGGCGCGCATTATTAGGCGCGAGCTTTTAGGCGCGAAGCTTTTAGACGCGGACGCTATTAGGCGCCTGGACGTTTAGGCGCCGCAACTTTAGGCGCGGAAACAGTTAGGCGCCACATGAAAGAAATTCACATTATTCTTGATTTTAAAATTTTGTGTTAGTTAATTATTGCAGTCATTAATGTTGAAGAAAGATTCAAACATTCATAAACAATATATATTCAGCTTTTTACGAGCCTTCTTCAGTGTGTTCAGTGTTCAGTGTAAAGTTGTTCAAATTTACATATTGAATTTACATTTTTATCGATTAACAACAAAAAGTTATTTACATTTTGTTTAACGCAGTGAAATTATATGGTGTGTATAATTCCACTACTTTAAACTACCCATATACAAAATGTAAATAACTCATTTTTCATAATCGATACAATGTAAATTAAATATGTAAATTTGTAAAACTTTAACACTGAAGAAGGCTCGTAAAAGCGCCAAATACATATTGTTTATGAAGGTTTGAATTTTTCTTCAACATTAATTACTGCAATAATTACCTAACAACAAGTTTTAAAATCAAGAATAATGTGAATTTCTTTCATGTGGCGCCTAAGTGTCCCCGCGCCTAAAGTTGCGGCGCCTAAACGTTCAGGCGCCTAATAGCGTCTGCGTCTAAAGCGCTCGCGCCTAAAAGTGCGCGCCTAAAGATGCGCGCCTAAAGAATCGCGCCTAAACGTCCTAGACCGCTCTCAGAGGGACTGTCTTAAGTTTCGGCATAGAGGCTTGTCTCGTGGGACCCCAGAGAGCCCCACAGGGCGACGCCTCGCACTCCCTTGTCGGCGTTAGGACAGATAAATCGGAGCGATCTAAAGTAGTAAAGTGTAATATCCTTTAAACCGTGGTTATCAAGTTGCGACCGCGGGCTAGTACGTAACCTGTGGAGGGATACGTGTAGGTTATAATAACATACGCGACACCGCGAATTTGACCGCTGCGTTATTGGCCGCGTTTTAGGCATCCAGCTTATCAGGAGCACAGGAGGAGCTGGGAGGTCTTTTTCTATGACCACTACTAAAAGTATGCCTTTTAACACTAGCTTGATTCACTAAAAATGCCCATGTGCTAAAAGTAAACAGCTGGTGTGCAATTTACAATTTTGAACTGAAAGTGAGGTTATAAAGTTATTCTAGTTATTTCTTTCGTTAGAGCTAAAGCGTTTTTTAAATAATTAAAGCATTATGTAATGAATAAAGTAAAATGTGTACATTTTATCTTTAATAACTAACATTGACAGCTACCGGCTGCAGAAACAGTCACCTGCGCGTCAAGGCCATCTCTTTATTATGACATAAATTATAACTGTCATAAATGCAAACCTTTGTTAAATCGACATTTATGGATTAATAGCAGTAAATTTAAGGCCGTAGAAAAAATATTGTGTGCAAACTCGTGCTAAAAGTGTTTATGCATAAGAAATGATATGAAACTCAGCCTTCGGCATAATTTCCATGTCTCGTGCATAAACGTCTAGTACTTTTAGCACTTGTTGCACAAACAACTATTAACCTTTAGTGTGAATTTTATCGGCCACTCCGAAATTTGTGTTTATTTATTTATTTATTTATTAATAAGCCCAGCAATACGGGATGAATTCCAATTACATTGCTGGGGAATCTCAGTACAAGTGGATTATACCTTAACTTACTATTAAAAACAAACAAAAACAAACAAGACCGGTATTGCAGTGAGGCGTGAGCAGTTAAGTCCAGATTACTTAGTACTCTCCGTATCAAAGCGGTGCTAACTTTTTTAAAGGATTTAAATGGATTAGGTACTGAATTGTAAAATTTTGAAACGCAGTAAGTAAATGAGAGCTTAAAAAATTCAGATCAATTCGATTTACAATCTAATAAACCTCTATGTCTTAAAGTCAAATTGTGTATATCAGTACTAAATGTAATTTTAAAGTAGAGATAAAAAGGAGTTTTTGTCAAAATTACTTTATGATAAGATACTAAGCAATGCAACATACGACGTTTTTCAATGTTGAGCCAATTAGTTTCTACTATTTTGTGTGATATGTGTTCTCGGGGTCTAACACCGTGGATAAGTCTCAAACACGAATTTTGAACAATTTGTATTCTTCTTCTAGTTGATTTATCAATACAGGGGCCGTAAACAGTATCAGAATAGTTAAACTCTGACAACACGAGAGATTGGCATGGAAGCGTTTTTATTTTCTTATTTAAGACTTGTCTATTATTATAAACTAATTTAAGATTTCCGTAAGATCGACGTATACAATGATTAATATGCTGACGAAATTGAAATGAACAGTCTAAAGTAAGACCTAAATTTCGGGCACTGTCTTTAATAGGAATTATTGTATCATTCATTTTGATTTGAATAAGCGGCAATGCTGCAGATCTAGTATTTCTAGCACCAAATAAAACAACCACAGATTTGGCCGAACTAATTTTAAGAGAATGGGAAGAGGCAAATTGTACCAAGTTGTTTAAGTCATCGTTAATAAAATTACAAGCAGCAACGGTATCATTACGGTTGAATGAATAATACAATTGCATATCATCGGCATACTGATGATACACACATTATTTTTATATTGTACAGATTTAATTATTAAGAAATTAGACTGATCATGCGGCAATATTACACACTGTTGCCTGTTTCGTAGATTATTCAACAATATAATGAACAAACCAATAAACATTGTTCAATTTGTCAGAAACGGCCAATCAAAATTGACTGTCTTTGAAAACACCTAATGTCGCAGTGTTTTCACGCGAGCCCGATTGGTTTCAATAATTTCAATTTAGTGAGTAGCCTTTGATTGTCATTTCACCAAAACGTCAAAGTGAAGTTTGCAAATCAGCGTCGTTCTAAAACTCATAATAATCGTGTTGGAAGCTCCAGTATTGAATTAATAGTGGAAAACGTTAAAAATGTGTGCTGTCTAACACGGCAAAAGTCATCTACCCATATTGTTGAATAATCTTTCCAAATACCACTCAAGGAAAAATTCTTTAAGGGAATTTTTTTCATCAACATTCAAATTATTGCAATTTTCTCTCAACAAAAACTGCTCAAATTCCACTCGACCTGCGGCTCGCGGAATTTTTATCGCAAGTTTGATTTCGCGAAATTTAAAAACAATAATTTGCATGTGAACGAAAAAAATTCTCAAAAATTTTCACCTTTTGTGGTATTACCCTTGATAATTTTGGAAAAATTGCAAAGCTCTGACAATTATTAACTTTTTTCCGCGCTCACTTAGCATTGTTTCCATTTTGAAAAGGCAGTAACACCGTAACAACTGACGAGGGTATAAGTGAAACTCCGATTTTTCGTGCATATTTATAGTTGAAATATGATAAGAAATGTGGGGAGTAAACGTGACAAAGTTGGCTTTGGCGCATCTTTTTCAGATATTATTAGGAAATATAAATTCTATAATCTTTAAATCCTCAACCCTTCCCAGAAACTTTCAGCCATTGTCGGCAAAGCTTTTCTGACCACGGCGCGCAAGCGATCCATACCTTTTTCGGGATCTCAAGCCATCAGCAGGACGTAAACTGGCCACCGCACGCTACTGACCAACACCTCTTCCTTGTAGTTGTCTGGTTGCTATAGGTACTTTCAAAATGCCAGATGTTTATTTGTATTATACTGACTATTCAACACTATAACATCTAAGCCAATCATATTGCAGACATTTGCTTTTTTCAACCAATAACAGCAGTATATCACTCAATATTGGGCACCATGCAAAATATTCACAAAACAATGTACGTACTCAAAAACTGAATAGCCTTGTTGCGAAATATCGCTTAGCAACGATGTTCTGACCTTAGTGATATCGCTAGGTTACGTAAAACTAAACACCAACAAACTTCCGTACTGGTGCCTGTATTAAGTTGGTTTAACCGTAACCATGAAACTATTGTAGATTTGGAGGGCATAGTAAATTTTAATTTTTCTCTCATAAAAAAGTAGAGGGCTGGAGATTTGTGGTACATATTTAAGGTCAATTATTTTTCAGCTTCTGTCCAAGGTTGTTTAGATTTGTGAGAAAGTTGCATATTTACAAAGACGCGAACGGTTTTTGGTTTCAAGCCCAGTGCATCTAAATTAGCCCCCTTTCGTGCACATTGCTTCTTCATACGGTAAATTTGTGAATTTTTTGCCGCCACTTGTCTTCGCAGTTTTGTAATTTTTTGATGTAGCACAGCAGAACTACGGCGCTTTCTTGTTTTGGTTTAATACCACTGTAAATTAACCACCAAACCTTGGTTTACCTCAGAAGTTAAAACAATCACAGAGGAAAAGAAAAAAGCATATCTAAAATCCAAGAGTGAACAAACCCGAGTAGCCCATGAAAGCTACATAACAATTAGAAATCAAGTTAATAGTAGGATTCGCGAAATAAAAAACGAGTACTGGCAGAAATTTAGTGCAGACGTGGAACACGATATGTACGGCGCTCAAAAGCGAGTTTGGAAAATTCTAAGAGGTTTAAAAAAATCAACAAACGAGAGCATAGAAATCAAAGCAATAAGCGAAGAAGGGTGGACTAATTACTTCCAACAGCTATACAGTAACACTGCCCCCGAAGACCAAAGAAATGAAGAAGAAGAAATAAATAGAGAACCAGAGGAGGACAGAGTCACAATCACAGAAGAGCAAATCAAAGGTGCAATAGCAAAACTAAAAAACAGAAAGACACCAAACAACGACGAAATAGCCAACGAATTCCTCAAATACGGTGGGGAAACACTTGTCAAGGAACTAACAACATTGTTCAATGCAATACTAGTACAGGGTGAGATGCCACGAGAGTGGAAGAGAAGCATTACCATACCACTATTTAAGAAGGGGGACAAAAAGGAACCATCGAACTATAGAGGCATTACACTGCTCAGTTCAGTAATGAAACTTCTCACAGGCATAATCGCAAGGGAGATATCCTCCATCATCCCAATCAACGAAGAACAACAGGGCTTTAGAAAAAATCGATCCACCATAGACGCTATATTTATCATAAGACAAATAGCAGAAAAAGCCCTGGAATATAACACACCTGCTTACATGTGCTTTGTGGACCTCACAAAAGCATTCGACCGCATAAAACTCAGAGATGTCCTGACAATACTCGAAGAAAAACAAATACCTAAGCAATACATTCGTATAATTAAAGACGCAAATACTAACAACACCACTAGGGTAAGAGCGAACAATAAATTAACGAAAGAAGTTAAAACTAACACAGGAATTAGACAAGGCGATAGTCTAAGCCCCCTACTGTTTAACGTCGTAATGGATAAAATTGTGGACTTCGTCAAATCAAGTAATCCCGGATACATACTCGGTAACAACAAGGTTAACATCATCTGCTATGCGGACGACGCAACACTAATAGCCGAAACAGAAAACGACCTACAACGGCTGCTGTATAGATTCAAAACCATCGCCGACAAATACAATATGACTATCTCAACATCAAAGACAAAAGCAATGGTCATATCGAAAGAACCGGTAAGGTGCAAGTTAACGATTAACAATACCCCAATCGAGCAGGTAATGTCGATCTGCTATCTGGGCAGCAAAATATCTAGCTACGGAAACCTTAAAAGCGATGTCACACACCAGGTCAACAAAGCAGCTTCAATATCGGGACATCTTAAAGAAACAATCTGGAAAAACAAGCACCTAACAATTGACTGTAAATCCAAAATTTACAAAACATGTGTAAGGCCAGTTTTGACATACGGTGCCGAAACCAGAGCCGACACCTCAACAACAAAACGACTAATGAGGACAACGGAAATGAAAGCACTAAGGACAATGGCTGGATACACAATGTGGGACAGACAGCGGAATACAGATATAAGAGACAAATGCAAAGTAGGAGATACAGTACGATGGGTAAGAAAACGAAGACGGGAGTGGAATGAGCATGTATCCAGAATGACTGATACCAGCATAGCTAAAATATCCCGCAACGGCAAGCCCCAGGGCAGAAGACCACCAGGAAGACCTTCAAAGAGATGGCGCGACAGTTGGCAGTCTACATCCCAAGAACAACCACAACAACCAGCATAATGTTTCCAGAATATAAACAGGCGATATCGCCTTCTTAAAGCTGAAGAAGAAGAAGAAGCATACATTTCTGAAAGATAATTTAATGTCGATAATAAATGTTCGAATAATATTGTCTTATTCTTTGCTGAGACTATACATAGAGAGATCGCCAACTTAAATGTGCCTAAATAGATATTTTTTAATGCATCAAGTAAATGAGATATTCAAGGCGTACTGTTTTAGTAGCCGTACTGTACTCTATACGTATCAACTTCACAAGATACAATATTATTTTTGTTTTTATTTGCTTTTTAAAATAGATCACTGTAAACTATATTAATCGTCAACATTACTTGAACAATAATTTCCTCTCGTATTAAAATTTTTAAATAAAATCCGTATATTGTTTATTAATGGTTTTTTTTTTCATTATTTGTACATAGCTAATTCTATATTCATTATAGAATTTTGTGAGAATAAAGTGGGGACAATCCGTATTCCGTATAATCTTGCGCTCATCGGTGAACTTTTTGTTGAAATTATATTAGAAACCTCTTATGTAATTTTTATAGGTACCTAGCTACCTATTAAATGTTTAAAAGTGTTGCATGTGAAACTTATAAAACCTTTATTTTACTTGGTACCAGTTCATCCGATTGACAACAAATGTTTTAAATAATAACAAAACAAACCAAAGAATATACACCTATATTTAATATTCTTTGTAACTAACTTAACTTAGATGTAAGCAGAATCAAACTACTTAAATATTCTTTGGCAGAATACAAGTTTATTTCGGGTAGGTACAACCATTGTAAAACTATTGGAATTGTAGAGAGAAAGTTCTTGCAACACTGTTATAGCTCAAGAATGCTAATGACGCATTTACATGCTGAATGCCACTGATAAGGTAAGCACTTTGACGCTAGGAGCTCCCAGCGGCATTTTCGAACAAAAAATGATATATTTAACCAAGTAAATAGTTATGCAACCCAAATCACAGCATATACGTTATAGCCCATAACGCTGTCCTTCTTCCCCTATCTATATTCTTTGGTTTTAGTCAATATTTTTTCTGTGTAATTTTGTAATAATTTAATAAAAACCTTTATTATTATTATTATTAATATACAATTATATAATGCTGTATACTATCTACTTGATGAAATATAATGACTCCAATAATGCAATGAAGTTCGTTATGTCATCTACGTAATAGTACGATACATGAAATATAAATTACGCGCCAACTTGACAACTTTGGCCCGCTCGTCGTAATTTTAGTCGCATATCAATTTATAATAGGTCAAATGGAAGCTATTTTCAACTTCTACAAGTTTGATAATGGCTACTTTTTCGCTAAATAGAAAGAGAAATGAGACACAAGCCCAGAAGCTCGAAAAAAAATCTCGACCCTTTCACGCTCTCCTTTCGCGTTTCATATCTCGACAAATATCGCTCCTACGCGAAAAAGTAATAGAACATAAATTGTAGAACATTCAAAATTCTTACAAAGATGTCTGCATTATTTTTATGTAGTGTTAACGGGAATCGATTTATCACAAACAAATCAAACGCACTCATTTATCAAGATAGCGGAAATAGCACATAGGAAATTTTGGTCGACAACTTGAAGTTAAGCTTTGCTGGACCTCACCAATACCCCAAAAAAGAAATTTCAAATTTCTCTTCACTTTCAAGCAAAAATGACATAGTGACTGGACTACTATGTGATCAACATTTCACTGATAAGGACTATATTTAGAATCCTCTCTAAATAAAAATCTTTTAAAGAAGGATGCCGTTCCATCAATTTTTAAACTTCCGGAACATTTACGGAAGGAGTCTGCAGTACCAAGAAAAATGGTTCGTCCTTCAACGTTATCCACCACAGAAGTACAATTAAGTTAAAATGTTTACGTACATAGTTATATACTTATTAGTAGAGCAAGGATAGTGATGCACTTTAAAATTCAAAAATATGCATGCACTTGTACGGGCAACATATAAAATATGCACTTGATACGCACTTTAAAAATTAAAATTTTGCGGTAAACATTAACTTTTTTATTTGCGGTTACATAATACACAAGCAAAAATGCCCAAACTTAAGCTAAACACATTAAAAATAAAAATATTAATAAAACTAAACAATGTACATAATTTTATTTAACCACTTTATAATTAAAAATTGCTTTAGAATTATTTACAAATCATCCACTTTCTAAAGGGTAATGAAATTCAAGATTTTCAAAAGAGATGAGTAGTAAATTCTTGGAATTTATTTTCAAAGATTTTACTAAGCCTAATAGTCTGACCTGTTTACTTGCAAATTATTCTAAGTAAAAGCAAGGAATGCAATCTTCTTATAACTTTCATTTTGAGCAACTAGTTCTAAGTTGAAAAGAAAAATATTTTGTGAATCATAATTATAAACAACGCTAACTGTTTCTTAATACGAGGAATTTCTGCAAGTTCGATACTTGACCCTTTACAATCCAGAAAATACAAAAACAAAAATTTTATGTAATATGCCATACTATGCTTATTCTTGCTAAATATGTATTTACTTAAAAAATGTTGAAAATATGCATTTATACATGCAAATGCATAAATATCCTTGCTCTACTTATTAGCTTAGTTTCTGTTACATTAATTGTATGAATGTATTGTTTCTGTTATTAACTATTACAGCCATCCACTACCTCTACGGGAATGAAAATCTATGCTAGTGTTTCCCATGTATCTGACATTGGCACACAAACTTCTCCTAGGCGCTTAAAAAAAAGTTTATCAGAAATAAAAATCAAACGGAGAATCAAAGTTTTGCAACAAGAATTAAGGAGGAGAGACAATAAAATTAGGAACATGAAAGACTTAATAAGATATTTAAAAACTAACAAGTGCCACACAAACTTAGAAGATGTTTTGATAAATAATTTTGAGGGATTTTCTTTAGAATTATTTAAAAGTGAAAGTGCAAATTTGAAACCAAGAGCAACTCAAAGGCGGTACACTCAAGAAATGAAAGAATTTGAACTTACGCTTTACTTTTATTCCCCTAAAGCATATCGGTTTGTTCGTATAGTAAAATTTGTTTACCACATAGTGCAGTGATACGAAAGTGGTTATCATCCAGGGACTGTGAAGTATTTGACTTTTAAAAGAAAAGATTTCTACATGTACTCATTTACTGAACGTTGCATTAATGTTTGATGATATGGCAATAAGGTCAGAAGTAGTATTTGATAAGAAGAAAGACAAATATTCTGGTTACGTTGACTTTGGGGGAATTTCGAATATATGTAGCGAGAAAATGGCAACTGAAGCGTTAGTTTTCCAAGTGGTATCATATTCTCAACGATTAAAATATGTGCTATTGCTTATTTTTATACAAACAAAATAACTGCAACTATACAAAGTCAGTTAATTTTATTGGCTATTCAAAAATTGTTTGAGGTTGGCATGATTATACGCTCCATTACTTGTGATGACCCAAGTACAAATTTTAAAACTTTCGAAATTTTAGGATGTAATTTATCTCCAGAAAATATGATACCAAAATTTAAGCACCCACAAAACGGCAGTCAAATTTACTGTATTTTGGATCCCTGCCACATGTTAAAATTATGCAGGAATGCATTTGCCGAAGTTCCCATAACATCCCCTGCTGGCGAAATTTCATTCAAATATGTGCAGAAACTACACGATAAACAAGAAGAGGAGGATTTAAAACTAGCAAATCGCTTGTCAGGGCCTCATATTAATTTTCACCACAAAAAAATGAATATGCGATTGGCTGCCCAAACAATAAGTAGCGGTGTGGCTAACGCGATAGATTTTTTTAAGATTATCTGGCCATCGTGATTTTATAGGAAGCGAGGCTACAACAGAGTTTTTACGAATTTTTGATAGAATTTTTTATTTTATGAATTCCAGAAATGCATTTGGCAAGGGTTTATAAGTCTCCATTGTATTTAAATAATAAAAATTATTGGCAAAATGTTTTCCAGGAAACTGAAAACTACATACGACAATTAAAAATAAGAGGCAGTAGTATTTTACATCATCAAAGGAAAACATTTGCGCTTGGTTTCCTTGCTAATATTTTCAGCTTCCAAACTTGGCTTTAGATCTATTGATGAATATTGAGAAGCCTCTTAAATTTTTTTTCGCGTACAAATGTAGTCAGGATCACCTTGAATTATATTTTTCTTGCATACGATCACGGGGAGGGTGGAATAATAACTCAAATACAATGCAGTTTAAGTGGGCATTGCCACAGCTTTTGTTTCGGAATAGTATAACAGCTAGCATTAATTCAAATTGTGTTGATAGGGGTTTAAATTCAACACATTTATTTAATTTGAGCAATGGGCAGAGATCCACAACTGTGTCTAATGATGCAGATAGTGATGAAATGGAAATGCAAATTAGAGAATTAATGTCACACCTTGACACCACAACACTTTCATATTTCCAAGAAAATGTTTTATCTTACATTGGTGGTATTATTTTAAGAAAATTTATTGGGAAACTTGATTGTGTTCATTGCCAACAAATTTTAATTCAGGAATACGTACCTTATCACAATTATACTGTTAATATAAACAAACATTACGCATTTACAAGATTTGTTTCTAACGGTAAATTATATATACCTCCACCAGGTGTTTTTGAAATCATTAAATTCACCGAAAAAGCATTTCGAGGCGAAATTGCTTTGGGTTACGCAACAAATCAAAAGTTCAAACAAAGAATTTTAAGCACAGTTATGCGGCATTTTTTTTCAAAATAAATACTTTATTTGAACCACCACACCCTGTTGTGGATGTATGCGAAGACGTGCATGAAGTACAAATTTTAAATATATTTCCAACGCTTTTACTGATACAAGAATCTATACATATGCGAAGAAAAAGACATTAAGAATTCTAGGAACAAAAGCAACCATTCGTCAAAAACTGCATAACTCAATTTTATTTTATCATGTATAATTTATGTACCCAACCTACCTATTTTAATAAAATGAAATTTATGTGATTAAACTTATATATACCTATATATAGATAATCGAAAAATAAACAGTACATTCCAAACATTTTTTTTTATTTTTTAATTATCTATTAAATTTACTGGTATATTGTACCTGTTCCAAATTTGTTATTTGTAACTCCATTTTGCCAACATCTTAAAACTAATAAATAAATGTTTAAAACTTTTAGCGTCCAAATTATTTGAGAAATATAAGTCTTCCTTGCCGCGCGAGATAACAGTGTATGAGTAAGACAACGACGCGTTGCCACATCGCAGCAACGGCGCTCTTCTAACATCTTGGACCGCGTCCGGCGCAAGGGCGTGCTCCTTCCAGTCCTAATTATATATAGTTCAAGAGACCATCCTACCACCTAAAAGAACGTTTAGTTGTACTTTGGTTATGCCAATTCTGGGCGGCGCGATCGGCGGCGCCCCACCGGGGGACGGCCGACCGGGGACAGCCCCACCGGCCACCGGGGCCGCGTCGGAGGAGGCAGGCACCGCCGGTAGATACCCTTTCGTCGGCGGCGACACTCGCCCCGTCATCGGCGGCGACACTCCACTCGTCGTCGGCGGCGACACTCGACTCGTCGTCGTCGACAGTGGCGGCTTAGACCCATGATAACTAAAATAATGTAAAGTTTCACTAAAGTGTTTGAAAATAATAGAATATTTAAATAAAATATTGTACAATATTCTACGTATGTTAAAAATTATATAGTAAGAAGCCTTTAAAAAGGTCGTATTTTTGAAGGAATTTCTGTTGTAATTAAATGGAAATTACACACATCCAGGGTTTTTGCAGTAAAACTTTAGGAACTTTTTTATTTTCCTCGATATTGTTGTACTGGGTGCCCCATTTTCGATAGGCTGAAGTGGGATCTGCCTTATTATTAGGACAGTGGAAACCCGTTTTCACATTGTGAGATCAACTTTTCGATAGCAATACGACAGTGAAAGCAAAATTTGAATATCGCTTTTGGTTTCCGATCTACTACGAGTATGTTGTTTGATATTTGGAAAAAACATATAAACTATGAAGCCGAGAAAGCAAATTCGATTTCTGTTTTCTCCGTCGTTAGGCTTTCGAAATGTTTAGCACATAATGTGCAACTATTTGCCTACCTCTAATAATAAGGGAGATTTCGATTTAACTCCATTGGAAATGGAAAACCCTATACAAGATATAATGAGGTTATCCACTAAATACAGGGAAAAAATATATTTAAGAATATATTAATAAACGTTTTCTTGACATACTAGTATGTATATTTAAATAATGTTACCATTTAAAGATTTGCCTACAAAGAGCTTTTTAAATTATCTAAAGAAGATACAACACAAATGCATATCATACAAGCTGGTAATTGTATTAGTTCAAAATCACTTTTGTGTTTGATTCAATGTTCTTGACTAAGTTAATGTGATACATACTTATAACAGAATTAACGCAGTTATGACGTTAAAGAGTACATAGTTAAAAATATCATTCAACCTTTGTTTCGCAATTCAAAATCTAAATGAACAAAAGTCGTTCTGTGAGATATGTCTCAATAATAGATATTTATGACATATTTGCTACGCATTGTTAATAATTAAACAATTCCATTAATTTTTCTAATTTTACTGAAACTTTTTCAAAACTTTTAGTTTCTCCATATCGTAATTCGCTTACCTTTTAACGTCTCCAATACGAGCTCTATAGCCATTAGCATCAGCGAAATAAGACACGTTGTAGATATGTCCCCTTGAACTGAAAGAGTAGTTTCCACGAACCATGTAACTAACTTCACCCGCCTTAGATGTGTCTACAGTTCTTTCTTCTTCTTTTTTTAGATGAGGCAAGTCGATTCTGAAATGATTTACAGCTATTTCTTTATATTTTTTAAATTAATTTATACTGATTTAATTTTATCATTACTGTAGTCTCATTTAGTTACGTTCAAAAACTGCTGTATTCAATCTGAACTTCTCATAAACGTGCGTCTAATATTCCGTTTTGTAGTTAGATTAAAAATAATTTAGTTTGAGTTGTACTCACTTGTAATGGTAATTTCCTAATTCATCAAACGTGTAATCGAAAGTGCCGTTAACATCGTAACGAATAACAGTAAAATTCGCTACGTTGAACGCACATGTCAAAACCGCCAACAGTCCGAATAGTGAATTGTACATTTAATAGCTGGGTTTCAACAAACACTAAATTGTACATCCAGCTTCGCCGTTTTTATATGATTGTGTGCTAGGCCGGCCTCGATATGGAGGCACCGCTTAGGTGGACCTTAATTAATTGCACCAACTGAACTGGGCGCTAGGTCACGGATTAGACATTTTGTTTAAAACTGAAGTGGGTACTTTAAATAACTTCAGGATTACGTTATTTGATGTTTATCAGTACAGAATATTATAACACTTACAAAGCGTAGCGAAGCCTAGTGTCACTTAAAATACGAGGGTACGATACACTTTCGAGCGGGTTATGTACGCCATTCTTCCCATGAGCACAAAAAATACACATTCTTGCAATTTAATGAATGACAGCTTTATTGTGACAACTGACAAATAAGTAGATTATCCGTAATTTTTAGGTCATAATCACACATTTTCGGTAATTTTTAGGTTAAAATGATATATTTAACTCACTGTATAACTGTGAATTGTGCATTTTTTCATAACAAACAGCATGGAGTTATGATAACGACCGGGTGTCGTGTGTGGGCCCGGGAAAAAGCTATATCGAATTAATTATTAATTACTATATAATATCTATGTAGGTATTATTTACTGGTTGTAAAAATAATATAGACATTTCACATAATGTAACCTATTGACTAGAATGCCTAAACTGATTAATTTTCGTTTTTAAAAATTCGTGCGGCGCATCATCTAGTTTCGAGATCTTTAGTTATAACAATTTCATTAATACCCTGTAACTTAATGTATATATTAATTTGATATTCAAATAAGACGTTAATAAATACAAAGACGGGTGCGCTTTGGACATTGGTAATTTTTTCCATGCCATTCCTATAACTGTGCTTATCTCTGAAATATTAATGTTTAGTTAATGACATAAACAAGGGTTCATTGCAGGCGACTAGAAAGTACATTGCTCAGTTCATAGTCTTTTACAGGTAAAGAACGTACCAGAAGATTAAGGATTTAGAAAGTGTCCAGTTATTACAGGGGCCGTGTGTCAAAGGTTAAATTTATAATAGCCATAACCTATCACAATTTGATTATGCCTTTAGCTTTTATCGCCTATAATTGTCTCTTTAATGTCAGGGTTTTTTATGCAGTCCTAAGATATTCCAAGTAGCACATAATATTTCATTTATATATTTGCTTCGAGTGGTGTGACCGTGAAGGTGTGTGCAACGTGTCACAAATTTTCGTTGATATTACAATCAAGCGATGAAATAGAAGCAAAGCACACAATCAGATATCACATTCTTAGTAAAAGGTGGGTTATCAAACCCGGCTCTCCTCTTCTTAAGAGTGCTTTTTAATAATCCTAATCATTTTATCTCCTAATATAAATATCGATTCAAATTTTCAATAAGCAGCTATTTACAATAGGCAACCAATCGGGCGAATTTGCCCAATTACCCAATGCTAGTATAAATACCATGTATGTATGTATAATCTGTAACCTCATTTACCTTGCGGTGTCGAGGCTGGTGCTTTATGCGCTGATGGCATCTGGCGGTACAATGCTCAACTTGCTCCGGATTCGGGATACAAAGTTGAAGAGCGCCTTTTGTGCTTGCACAGCAACCATTGTGTGAGGTGTGTGTGTGTATTATGTTGACCTTGTTACTCTATCTTTTAGGTCTTTGTTTCTGAGTAGTGCACAGTTAATTTGGTGCCCAACCGTGAATGGCTTCACCGAGCCCGATTCCAATCGCCAAGGCTACGGAATGATTTCGATCTCGGCGAGATTCGAACCGAGGACTTGCTTAATGCAAGCCTGGCGCTTACCCATCTGCGCCACGCAGCTTCAAAATGCGACAAACAATATCCCAAATGGTCGTGAAACTTCATAATCGAATAAAAGAATCGCTGAATCAGTTCTCTCCTAGAGAATATACTTCTTGAAGATACCACCCATATACAGGGTGATTTATAACGGGCGGACCAAACTTCAACAGTATGCTGGGGAAGTCGTTTTGAGTAAAACATCTTATATGAGCATAGGTCGTATTCCATTTAGTTACCTAACTACAATAGATCAAAGTTTTATTAAGGGGTAGGTCAAGGTAAAACCGCTCAAAAAGCGTCATATCTACTACGTATGTGAGCCAATAATATGAAACATTTTTTCTATGATAGCCTGTAGTTTTATCTGTGAAGAGATATGGATTTCATGGCAATTTATTGGTAGGAAGGTCATTATAAAATATTTTAAAAACACCTTGCAATTTATCTCCAAAGAGCTTTTCTCCAAAACGGCTTGTGTAATTTTAGTCTTTTTATATCAGAATGATTTCTTTTCACAGTTCTAGTGTTTGAGTTTAAAAACTGAATAAATTCTGAAAAAATGTTAAAAATAAGTTTGAAAAGTCAAGTTCCCTTTGTACGATGTTTATGAAATTATCTCATTCGCTAGAGTTTAGGACATTGGCGTAAACAGAATTTGAAATTTTGGTTTAGTTTTTGAGAAAAACGTTTGACATATAAACTACAGGCTATCATACACAAAAAAGTTTGATATGATTGGCCCACATACGTAGTAGATATGATGCTTGAAACATTGGCTACTTTGAGCGGTTTTACTTTTACCCGCCCTTAATAAAACTTGGATCTCTTGTAGTTAGGTAACTAAATGGAATACGACTTATGTTTATATAACATTTTTTACTCAAAATGACCTCCCCAACTTATTGTTGAAGTTTGGTCCGCTCGTTATAAATTACCCTGTATATAGGATTTTCCAATAGCGGCGTCAGAACTTTAAAAATTAATTGTAGTAATCTTAGATTAGTTGAGCTTTCAATTTTTTGATAGTTGCGTTTAGTCAACTTTGGCAAATCATCACGGAACGTTAAATGTTTTAACACTTTATATAAACAGTTCGTATTTATAATCAAAATTCTCTTTCTGTTCGAGCAACGCTCGGCGCTCTACGTGAAGTTTATGGTTTGTCAGACCACATGTGAGGAAGGATAAAGGTTTTGGCCTTACCTGTTGGCGAAAGGTTTATTGGGTATTTTGCCGGCTGGTAAATATCGGCCTAATTGGGCTAACTCGCCGAGAAGGGTCGGGGTTCCACCTACGCTGAAAAGAGAATAAAAAAAGGAGAGAGCGCCAGGTTGTCGACATAGTTTTAATCCTTGCGTCGGACCGCCACAAGGTAGTAATAAATCCAGGTGAATAAACAGACAAAAATAACGACCAACAAAATATCGCAACTCTATTGTATGGTAAATACTAAAGTGCAAACACTCAAAAATAGAAATACGTCATATATATGTACATTCGGTGGGCGCGCCATAAGCGATAACAAAATACATGTATATTTAAAAAAATAATAGCGGATCAGGCACAGGTATAATCAAAATTATGATCTAAATAGGGTTCCGCAAACAATAAATTAAAAAAAAATTGGAGGAGAGCATTGCAAGCCTACAGCTGACGTCTAGCCCCGAGTGTCAGCTCGAAATGACTCTATTATATTCAAGTTTTCTAGGGGGCGAAAACACTGGAAATTATATGGACATATAGGTTCAAGGTAGTTTCCTATTGGAAAGACATAATTCTGTTTGTGAATAATTAAAATAAAACCAAACGGCTTGTAAACACTCTTAATACATGTGTATAAGCAAAAAAAACTAATAAATCCACGGAAGCTAGAATCCTAAGCGGTAATCTGCCGAAGTTGAGTCCTTAGCCACAGTCAAATAAAAACGCTAACCTAGCACGTAATACGCGGTGGCTGTCAAAATAAATATAAACTCGGATTATGCAGAAAGGGGGCCCAATGTGCTGCGAGTCACCGCTAAAACGGGCCGCAGGTAAGTCTGAACATCCTACTAAAATGTCTTACAGTTTAAAGCAAAATTTCACTGTACTAAACTGCTATAATTTTGAAGGAGCCCGATTATATATTTAAACGGAGCCGAAGGCAATACTAATAGGGGCCTGGGAGCTAATAAGCTAGGCTGCGAGTGTAACAGTTAGCGTGCACAATAACAGCGTCCCGAGTTCATAATTTAGCATAAATGAGGTGAGTTGTGGCAACTTTAGACAGTACCTAGCATTTCAGTAAAATACGAGCGCAAGGAATACATCCAGCGCCGAATGTAATCTAAAACTACATAGGGTGGGACGCGCTGTATAACATTCCCAGACAATTTATATGCGAAAGGTTGGTTCGCCTAATCAAATAAATGCACATGGCAATACATTCGGTTTAGCATGCCTATAACTGTGCAAGAGGTTCGCCTAATTTAAATATAACACACAAAGCAAGACGATCGTTGTAGCATGCCCAATAACTGTGCGAAAGGTACAGACCCAAGTCTAATTGTTTCGCATGTTTCCTTGCAGTCTTGCATCTGGGGCTGGAGCCGAGTGCGCTGGCTCCCGACAGCAGTTCAAACCACGCAGGTGACCTTGCTTTGTTCGGCAGCCGGAGGAAGCTGCGAGAGCGTGGCAGGTATGCAATAGGCAAGCTCCTATTCCCTAGTAGGAACCGTGGCAGGTAAATTGCGAAATCCAATTGCAATATGTCAAATTACAGGAACACATGGCTGGAACTCGGCATAATTGCGTCCCATCAAAAATTGATCCCAGCGAACGATTAATTCCAAGGGGAAATGGCTAAAAACGTACAAAAAGTCCCAGATAAACCTTCGATTAAGAAACCGAGACTAGCGACAGCTTACCTAGTGATAACGGTTAGCCATGTGGAAGTGCAAGAATAGTGCAGGCCCCAAACGGATTCGCAATTGCGAACGACGTAAGTACTAACAAATCAATTACGAACGTCTTAAAAGAGTACATATGCTTATAGGTCCTCCATCAACTCGAAACGGAGAAGAGGTAAACTAACTAGCTTATAAATAAATCACAGAGCCGGGGCACCAACAGCTTACACCAAATTTAAAATGGGAAAAAACTCAGTCAAGAATACTACAAATTTCAAGATATCAAAATTTTTCCAAAAATTTGGGCAAAAGGATCCACAAAAAATCTGGCTGCAGCATGAGATAACAACATTGCTCTAGCAACAAATCAAGCCAGGAAATAGTTAATAATTATTGCGCTTACGGTTGCCTAACCACCAGGCTTAAATATTTGTAACAATGGAGCCAAAATAAATTTAAATGACAAAGTCTAGCTAATTACTAGGGGAGTTGCCTGCGAAACCACCTATTAAATATAATGACAAGCTTAAAACTAAAATACCACCAACTAGGCCTTCACAGAGGAATACGAAATTGCAAATTGAAGCTAGTTAGAAATGCCTAAAAATAACATTCAGCTAACTAATTGTTGCAATACAGGGGAGGCTACAAAATATCCATAACACACAACTTCGCCGAATTTTGCGTAAAGACTTAGGTCTTACCCTTACAAGATTTAATTCATCCAATAACTGAAGCTAAATGACCATTTGTAGAGTTGACAATTCGCTGATTGGACTCTGAAACAGTTAGATATCGATCCAGAATTTTTCAAAAAAGTCATATTTAGCGATGAGGCCTATTTTGGTAAATAAATTCGTCAAAAAGTATATGTCGTTGAAGTCGTATAGCGTTCCACGATGATTTGCCAAAGTTGACTAAACACAACTATCAAAAAATTGAAGGCTCAACCAATCCAAGATGACTACAATCAGTTTTTAAAGTTCTGACGCCACTATTGGAAAACTCTTTATAATGAAAATCCAAATCCATTTAGCCCACCCGAAAATAAAACACCCGGAAAATCAAAAAAGTTTAATAAAAGCCCATCCATTGAAAATCTTAATACAATCCAAGAAGAAATGGAACCTGTTAAAAGTATAATTGAACAAGAAAACCCACCTTACGTACTAAATTTTGAACAAATCAGCGATTTTCTGGAAAATATGTATGGCTCTCCTGATTCGCTAAGCGTAGCCAAACAATACAAAGATGATATTCCTAAAGTAACATACAGAGAGATTTTCTTTACTAGGAACACGGCAGACGATATGTCGAATTTACAAATGCCGAGAATTTGACGTTGACAGTTCACGTATTTTGTCGGTAGATAATATCTGCTGTCATTTCTGTCTTAAAATCGATAACTACGAAGCATGATACTACTACTACTAAGATAAACCCACGCGGCGATCGAATTTCGGACTACGTTGCGCATGACGTCATTCCGTGACAAAAATCCTGCTTGACGGTATGGAAATGCATTGCTTTAAAGCGGTTTTTATTAATGTTTACTGTTTAGTAGTATATTTTATTATAATATTGATATATTACATTTTATTCAATATTATAATAGTATAAGAGATATTTCTTTTATGATTTAATGTAGGATTTATGGTCCATAATAACGGGTGTTCATAAACAGTCGTCATCCCAGTAGGTTTTGACTTCAGAAACGTATGTCTATTAAAATTGAGAAAGAATGCGCTATGACAGTACTCAATGACGTTTCCTTGTGTTGCACGAATTAATCAAAGACATAACATTTTGTTTTTCAAAGCAACTGGGATGACGACTGTTTATGAACACCCGTTAGAATAAGCCCTTAAATAAAGTAGGTAGGTGCTAGATATAATAAATTATCTTCAAAGTTTAGCATTGTATAATAGTATATTATGTTATTAGGAGCAAAAGTTACATTTTATGTGGCGAGGCTGGACAGCCGAGCCACATAAAGATACTTTTGCTCCGAATAACATATAGTATTTTTGCTTCAAACGTTTTTATAACAAATTATTTACAACTTTGTGAACAAAATTCGTAGAAAATTACTTGATCCCGTCAGCGGCAGATAATATTATCTGCCGCTGACGAGCGCCAGATAAAGTTGTCAGCGGCAGATAATAACTTTATCTGCCGCTGACGAGCGGCAGATAAAGTCGTCGGCGGCAGATAATAACTTTATCTGCCGCTCGTCAGCGTCAGCTACCACCTGAATTAATCACAGAATACCACAGTACCTCATACATTCTATTTGTGATATAATAATTAATTTAAAAAAATACACTTGTCGCGGATGCCTCGTCTGCGTTAAACCATTACTTAAACAATCAACGCAGACGACCCTTGGAATAATATCAGAGTACCTTAGATCGACTGTCCATCGGTCTTGGCGCATTTTTAGGCAATCGTAAATTCGTCTTGATTTACTCGTGTTCGCAGTTGATGAATTTTCACTGTATACTGCTCCACAAATGAACTGGACCATTTGCATATATTTGTGTAATTTTCAAATATATTTTTCAGAAAGAAAGTCATAGCGGTTTTGGCAACCTTTCAGGATTGTGTCACTATAAAAAGCATTTCTTTTCATAATTTGGTTTAAATAAAACTGTCCATTCATAAAATATTATCATTTGTAGATTTTTAATTTTTCCCAAATGTTGATAGCATATTGCATACAAAGTATGCCAAATCGTGGCCAAGCATTTTTAAACGTTCCGAGGAGACCCAAAGAACTGTTCATTGCCCTTTTTTGTTCTTTGTCTTATTTTTGTGAAATATTTTTTTTTTTATAATTTTATTATTAATTAATTTTATTAACATGGTTTCGTCAATTCTTCAGTTGATATTTAAGACTAGTGCTATTAAATGTGCTTAATATGATTATACTATAAAACAAAGACTTTTATATATTTTTTATGACGTAATGTAACATACAGAATTTGTATGGCTGGTCCAGTTCATTTGTGGAGCAGTATATATGATGACTAAGCTTTACCTTCATTTTACTCGTCGCAGTATCAAGGCGCTTCCTACTAGAATTCGAAACAAGGTCTCAAAACAATTTGAAACCGAACCTGGAATAATAACATCTGAATACAACACAGATGCATCCCAACAATCAACCTATTAAAGCATTATATTCTTTTTGCAACGGAATATCAATGGGTATTATGCCCACATTGCCCACTTAGAAAAGCTGAAACTGATCGTGTCTAAATATACACCATCTATAATTTGTGTACAGGCAACTAATTTTAACCAAAATAATGTATCTGCCATAAAAGGTTTTAACGTGTTTTGTAAAAATAGTGGGCGATATCGCCCCTTGGGGGGCGCTGGAACGATCCAGGCGGGCGATAGTAGCCTCGGGTGCATTTGGGGGGAGGTGAACAAAAATAAGGGGGCGGTGAAAGCTTAAAAAAGGAAGAGAAAATAAGAAGATTTAGAAAAACGATTAGTACATATTTCATTTGTTGTGTAACATGATGTAACATTATTTTCCAAATAAACACACAAAACGCAAGTTAGAGATTTATTTATTCCATGAAGACTATTTGCCATTATTAAATGTTCTTATTTTTCTTCATACCATTTGCTACTTTATTTATCCGTTTCTTTAATTTTACTTTATCACACCCTTTAATACATTATCCAGAAAGTAAATACTATTATAATAAAGGGTTTTTATTATTCAAATTTGCTTTTACTCAAAATACAGGTTACAAATTCAGAAAAGATTTGTTTATTTTAAAAATATAATTTTCTCTAGCAATAATAATTTATACAACATTTCTATATGGTATATTTTATTATAACATTTCATAATTGACTTTTTCAGATAGTCATTTGAGTTTGGCTTTCACTTTAGTTATTTCGATTGTCAGTTAATACCTACAAATTAAAATCTAAGCTCTGCTGTTACCAAACAACTATCTCGGCTAAATCAACTTATATGCTCGAACCTTTTTAATAAACTATTCACAATTTAACAGTAACTATATCTAATATATCATTAATTAAACAATTCTCTCTCCCTTGTACTTTTTAATTGCTAATTAATTTATTCTTTCAAAGTAATTTCTTACCTAGAAATACTCTTATAGATAATTTTCAGTCTCAAGAAGCTGCCACTACAATATCGTTCTGTTTGTTCGCTCAATGAACGTAGATTTCCAGGGGGCCCGGAGTAATTTTTTTTTTCTGAAAAGGGGGCGGTAGACCAAATAAGTTTGGGAACCACTGATCTAGACGAATCACACTAGTGAATCAATATGATCGTATTATTACAACAGAAACGGAGATAGTTGAAATGTTAGCCGATAATTATGAAGAAAATTCGAGCGACAACAATTATAATTGTAAACTGTAATTACAGTTAAGAGTTTCTTAGATATAGGTAAACAAAAGAAGAAAGGGACGAAATCACCCATAACACATGATTTTCAACAAATTAATGTACCCCTAAGGTACGCAGATGTTCTAGGTAAGTGCAAAAACACTAGCCCAGGACCAGATGGTATATTATTAATATTTCTCCAAAAAGTGCCCAAAACTGCGAAAAAATATTTGAAAAAATTTACAACTTCATTTGGAGTACCTAGTCATCAGTTTCCTATGAAATAGACAGAAACTATCATACTGCCGATACTAAAACAAAATAAACCCCAAGACCAAATATCATCCTACAGACCCATATCTCTCAGGTGCACAATGTGTAAAGCCTTAGGCACAAAATAAGTAACAGGCTAGTTTGAGTTTTACAAAATAAAGATCTGTTAAATCCAGCTGAAAGTGGCTTTCGCAAATCTATGTTAACAGCCGATAATATAATCAGTCTAGAAACAGAAATTCATGAAGCATTTGCTAACAATCAAAAATTAATTGGAGTATTTTTCGATAAACAAAAAGCTTTTGACATGAATGACGGTATGGTATACTAAAGAAGTTGTATGTTCGGGGATTTCGAGGAAATATGATCGCGTTTGTTAAAAATTGTATGGGTATAAAATATGGAATATTCCATTTTTGGGAGGACGAATCAATTTGAGGTTCTAGGACATCTCTAAGTATATAATTTTAAGTATATTTTGAAGATTTCATTTTTTAGGTGGTATGTGGTGTAGGGTTTCTTTGGACTTGACAAAAAATCAACACATTCTGGCGGACGGTGGTAGCTGGGTACCACTGTATATTTTGTACCAAAAAAACGAAGAAAATAGCAGTGTTTTCAATATTTGTATATATATTTTTTTCAAATGTTAGAAAATATCAAATATAATGAATAGGTATTATTTATCCTGGCATTGAAGACATTTTACTCTCTGATCCGAGGATTGTTACAAATACTACACTTCTTGCGGGTTTTTCTTTTAATTTTCTTGTCGTTCTGATAACACATTTTGCAAATGCCCATTACTGAAATGCGACCAGTGGAATCCCGTTCGGGCACAGGATTGGGATTATGAGGAGTTTCCAGGAAAATTCCTAGAACACTTTCAATGGAGTTTTTCGTAAACTGGTTTCGTAATACCATGGGATTGTCGCTTCTTTGGTTCACAGCAGGCAAGCACAGATCACGATCTAGGTCTTTTAGGAAATTTCTCCTCTTACTAGTGTTCTGATACATCGTGGGATTGTTTTCAGTGTGGACAACGTAGGCAGTCAGAACTACTACATCTAATATATTAAAAAAAAGGCCAATGGCCAACGACTTGTTCGCCTCTTGCTCGTGTATGTTCCAAGCATTTTATCCATAACGTCGACACCTGACTTCGTTTTATTATAAAACCTGACTACTTCAAGCTTTTGCTTCAGGGCATCATCAATTGCATTTGTAGAGTGCATCGTTGACAACAAAACTACAGCTTTGTTTACTATTGAAACATATGAGCACAACATGGCATCTGTGTTCAAAGCAAAATTCGTTGAAAAAAACCGTCGTTCCTTTTTTGCTAAAAGGTCCTTGGGAATATAGGGTTTGTTTTTCCTAAGTGTGCCAACTAGAGTGAGTCCATCTGATTTCAGCACGCGAGCAAGAGGCAGTGATGTGAAGAAATTGTCGGTGGTGATATTGCGGCCTGAACCTTTGTAACTTCCACATAAATACAATGCAGTTTTTTCGCCAATGTTTACTTGTCGCTCATTGCCCGCTAAATTTCCAGTGTAAATTGAATCTTGGCACGGATAAAAAGTTGTAGCATCACAAACCGAGAACACTTTTATGCCATACTTGGCAGGTTTCGAGGGAATGTATTGGGTGAAGTAAGTTCGTCCCCGATAGGGATAGAGTTGCTCACCGACAGTTAGATGTTCATACGGCTTATAATACTTCAATAAATTTTCGTTTAGCGTCAGCCAAGTGTCGCTTATGGCGGCAGCTTTATCAGTTTCAAGTCTGGCTGGCTGTGTTAAAGGGTTATCAAACCTAATGAAGAGAAGAATCTGCTTGAAGCGGTCTCTACTCATTGCTGCTTTATATAATGGTAAGGCATCTGATCTCCACAATTCATAAATATGTTCAGTATTCGATTTATGAACGCCTGCCATTAGCAGTACTTATACCTAAGAAAGCATCAAACTCTTCATTCGTAATACTCTTCCACACTTTTTGTACCGAATTCGAGTTTCCATTAAAATCATAATAAACTTGATTGACTTTACGGTTCGGATTGGGATACAAAGAAGGAAAAAAAGTTTATTTTTGACTTCTCAAAAAAAAAATCCTCTTTATGAAAAACCCTGGTTGCTCTCAAACTAAATATGCAGTTCTCAAAATTTAAATATATTCTTTCGTATATGGGGAGGTTCGAAAATATGTTAACGACTCAAGAATAAAGTACTCTTATTTTTCAAAATATAGAATAATGTTAATTAATAATATTTGTTATAACATTTCTATTAAATATTATAACTGTTTTGAATTGCCATTGATGTTTGGATCGCGTATTATTAATTTTTTTAAGGTACCTGTATTTTTGTTAACAGAAATATGAGATTTTTAGCATAAACTTCGGGTCACATAAATTTCAGGTTAAGTAAACGAAAGTCAGGTTTGGCTGTACACGTTTATCGTATCCGTCAATAAATTAACTTTGAAATATCGCGTTTGGCAATTCGCAGGGTAGTAGAAGAATAATAAAAACCAGTGACAATTGTTTTTTTAGAGTAGGTGGCTATATTTGACATTTGCTACACCAGAATGGATCCCGCTGTCAGTGACTTAAAAACAAAGTAAAATTTATCAAAATTTCTACCGGTAATTATTTGAATTCTGGTGCCTTGGCGGCATTAATTGTCGTTTGATTTTCGAGCACTTGATTGTCGATCCCGTCGAAGAGACGCGCGAAAATTTACAATTGTTTTTCGAAGCGTCGCTTGGGTTCAAACTTCGCCTAACCTCAAATTATGAACTCAGCCTATATTGCGAGCTGGATTTGCTTTACCGCCACGGAGAATAATTGGATTGTCTTAAGTATTGACTCTTCTTACATACACATAAGTTTTACGGGTCTAACGTAGCTAGTTTTAACCAAAAACGGTTCCTGTTCTCTACCGATCTTGAATCGGGAACTTGTAGGAGACGCTGATGCAATTCTTGGTCTGCTATGGGGCTAATCCTGATGAAACTCCTGGGACACGTTCTTACAAGGCTACTCTATGACCTGGTACTTTCCCCTCTGGGCTGTGTTGACTCGCTTGGCTCCACGCATAGATTGGAGCTTGTGCTGCATCGGCTGTTAGGTTATCGTAACGGGGCTTCGAAGAACTTTTTACTTTTTTGTAGCGGAAATTTCTGCAAATACTACTACACCACCTTGGACATGTACTCAGCAAAACTGTATACTTTTTATGCTAATAACTGTTTATTTATTATATCAAAAATTTGTTTAAAGTGGAGCACATTTCAACACAATAATTCTTACAATTTATTCTTTTGTTCTCCTCGAAAATCCGTCATAAACAATTGCAAGTTGAATATTAATAAAAAACGGATATTGATCAAGTTCAAATTGATTACTTTTAACACTAACTTTGCTTACAACTAAAACTATTTACAAAAATCTTATCCTTAATATAATTGTTTACATTAATAACTAATTAACCGTGTCTTTGCGCTACTGCACGTTTGTATTAATCGTTTTTAATGGTTCACACGCGTCACTGTACTGATTATTTAAGTTAGAGTACTTCCTGCACCAAGGCTTTCTTCGAATTCACCTGTCTACTTTTACACACGAATTTTGGCCCATCTGTTGTCTGCTTTTCTTCGCTTTTTACCCTGTCTTACTGATTCTTACAATTTCCGTTATATGCCTTAATGCCTGCCTTCTTAGCTGCTCGTTGCAATGTTCCTGGGTTTATTTAGCTTCTTATACATTTCTTTTAAAACCCTGAAAAAATTTAACTGTCTAACTTTACTTGAATTCTACGCTTCATTTCATTGCCTTTGCAATCCTTCTTGTAATTAATAATCTTTTTTAGTTCGACTATTACCTTTGCACAAACCTCTTATTTTAAATTTTCTTATAGTCAACTTAGATCCCTGTGAGAATTGAGTTTTGCTTGCTGCTTTCTTTATTTAATTATTCTGCTATTAGTGGCATCTCTTTACAAATGCATTCATTCTGTTAAATTCAAGTTTTAGCCTTGCAGTTATATAAAATACCTCACCCTGAGCTTTAATGAAATGTCCATTAATTTGGCAATGCTATCAGAGTTGAGTTGTAGGGCCTAGACCATTGCAATATCTTTGTCAGTATTATCTACATAGGTACTTCTTAAAAATATTTTGGTACCATTGGAGAAAAATATTACTGCAGTATATCTCTAAATACGTTTTGCTCCAGCCACACGAATAAGACGCCATATTGTCGAATAATTTTGTATAAAAAGTAAGTCAGTTCGGGATGTTCACTAATTACCTTGGCAACTGCACACTTATCGATTCATATTTGCACTAGTACAAAAATGGGAGCAAGATAGGGTTTTACAAGGTAAATTTTAAATTAAAAAAACGCTTTGTCATTATTCGGCAATCGCCGTCGTTGTTGTTTATTTTCCCCGTATAGTGATTGTTTACTTGCGCTATGGCAGTTCTACAATATTGCCTATTGTTTGATTCTAAATAATAAGTCACATTACCGAATTTATGAATAGTTGGAGAAAAAATAGTATGTTTCATTCGCACAAAAAATGTGTTTTCGGGACGGGTAAGACTCGCTGGACTCCGCTGCGCTTCGTCCGGCGATCTGTCTTACTTGTCTTGAAATCATGCATTTTTTGTACTAGTGAAACAAATAACTATTGTGGAATGTACTTGAAACAGTACTACAATATTGGCTTAAAACATTCTGCTAATCTTTGGAAGAAATATTTCAAAGTTATTAATAATACTGTAAACATAATATCTATTCATAATATTAGCATGCTGAGCACGTAAAAATGTTGTAGAAATATATCCAACATAAGCTAAATTAAAAAATGAAAAAGTACTTAAGCTTAAGATCACTTAAAATATCTCAAAATTATTTTAAAAAAACAAAAAAGGAGAAGAATTACTAAAATATGTAAACTACATTGATTTCCCCACTGTACAAGCAGTTTTTATTGGAAATAGACCAATGTTTGTAATATTTTTCTTTAATTTAAGATCAGCAAACGGATAACCCAAAGCCATCGACATCGGATGTCGTTTCGGAACATGTAGAACATTCGCTGGTGCATCATTCAAGTGGTAATGTAAGTATCCCACGCCTTTTTTATATTTTAAATGAACCATTTCTGATTTTCCACAAGATAAAAAAATTAAGTAGATGTAACTCTGTAGATCAAATTTTGGTACAAATAAATAAAACAATGTTTCTTATTTTTAGGAGCAGTCTGGCCTTAACTACATAACGTTGATGGGTAAAGGTCGAAAAATCGCCAATAATTTAACACCGAGGTGCTGACCTTAACTTTCAAATTCAAAGAGGTTGAGGATACGCGCAATCCTGTTATATGGCTTCGTGAGAGTACCTATAAAAGTAAAACTTATGTTGAAATGTATTGAAAAGGCAAACACTCTAAATTTGCGGCTGCAGTTTTAGCTCTGTTTTAAATTTCGCAGAAAATTTGTACAGTTATACATATACTCAATTGACGTCTAATATTTTGAAATATGTTAATAAAGCGGTTCGACATTTTAACTTACTGAAATTCTTATTTACAGAATGCAAATGATGAAATCATTGCCCACATCACTGGAGATACAGCGGAGTCTGATAAGATGGTCTAGTTTTAAGAAATGCAGATTTTGCTGACAAACCTATATCAACCGGGGTTGATCTGAGCAATGGCGCCAAGCGAGAGCACATACAACAATTCCAACTGTACCTAACTAATTACACCATAGTAGTTTATAATTGTCGCATTGGCAGTAGTAAATATTACGAGGGACCTAGGGGCCCAACAGAAAAATATTTGCCATAGGGATTTTCGTGAGCCAGAATGTTTTGAAGAACATACAAAGTCATTGTGCAATACCTTAAAAAGATGTAGAGTATGCTTCATTACTTCCTGGGAAAATCGCTCGAAAAAACATATATGCGGTGTAAAATATTGCAACATTTGTGCGAAAGAAATACCAACCAGATATTTCAGTTATATGGCAAAAAATAAAAAAACCTAAATTGCCTGAAAGGTTTATTTTTGTTTTTTACGATTTTGAAGCAAGACAGGAGACGGTTTTGGATGGTGTAGCCAATGTTTTTTTACACGAACCAAATTTATGAGTTGCACAAAATGTCTGCAATACATGCATAAATGGTGACGATACCGAACAGGCATGTAACATTTGCGGTCCACGTCAACATATATTTAAAAATAGACCCGTTCAAAGTTTGTTAGATTATATATCTAAATTAGCCGATATTGCTTATGTTTTTGCTCTGACTCATAACGTAATAGGATATGACCGTTCCTTTATTATGCAAAATATTGTTAAACATCAGAAAAAGTGGGCTCCAAACGTTCTTGCTAACGGTACAAAATTAATGTGTATCACCTGCCCTAGCATTAAATTCATAGATTTTCTCAATTTTTTACCTGTAGCTTTAGGTAAACTACCAAAAACGTTTAAATTTGAAGCTTCAAAAGGATACTTTTCCCATTTATTTAATAAAATAGAGAATAAAAATTATATTGAAGTAATTCCTCCAATACATTACTATATGGCTGATAAAATGTTCCCTTCGGATCGATCAGAGTTTTTTGACTGGTATAATGCTGAAATCGCTCAGAATGCAGTATTTGACATGCAAGAAGCAATAGTCAAATACTGCATTCAAGATGTCGATATATTGCGCTTGTATAGAGTTTTGGGTGCGTTATACCAGCGAAAATGGGGAATATCCAGTTAGAGAGTGTAGTACAATAGCTGGCGGTTGTAGTTTTGTTTACCGACGAAATTTTTTAAAAGAAAATACTATAGCAATTATTTCACCGGGTGGGTACAGGCGATGGACAATCTGTGATTGCCATTAAATGGCTTTTGTGGGTCGACCACGATCAAGGTATCGCAATTCAACATGCCGGTAATAATAGAGAAGTGCAATTGCCTGAAGGTCTTCTGGTACATGGCTTTTGTGCAGAGACAAACACGGTTTATAATTTTCATGGTTGCTACTTCCACGGTTGTGAGTTATGCTATCCTAACCAAACCGTCGACCTAGCAAAAGTAAAAAATTATGCAATGTTTGTTCGTCGCAAAGCAACAGAAGCATCTGCAGCAGGGATTAGAAGGGCTGGTTACACTCTTATAGAGATGTGGGAATGAGAATTTAATTTATTTTTGAAATTTAACCATAATGCTGCCAATTTTGTAAACACTCATGATATTATTAGAAATACGCCATTAAATCCGCGAAATAATTTTTTCGGTGGGCATACTAATGCTGTAAAACTGCATTATAAATGCCAATAAAACAAACAGATAAAGTTTTTTGATGTGTGTAGCCTTTATCCTTACGTCAACAAAAATTTTCCATATTTAATATGGTAGGTACCCTGTAGGACATCCTAAAGTATACGTTGGAGATGAAGCGTGTAGGCAACTTCTTTTCAATTCCATCGAGGATATAATCAAATGCACTGTATTACCGCCCCAAAATCTTTATCATCCGGTTTTACCTCTTAGAATGTATGGAAAACTAATGTTCGTCCGATGCAGATTATGTGCGGAAACCAGTTTCGGTGGTGACTGCAACCATGCAGCAGATTCGCACAAGTTTACGAGGACATATGTGGCTGATGAGTTAAGAAAAGGTGTTGAATTGGGGTACCGCGTGCTGAAATTCCATGAAATATGGTCGTATGGCGTTGTTCAATACAACAGGGACACTAAAACCGGAGGCCTATTTTCAGGCTATGTGGATAATTTTTTAAAATTGAAACAAGGATGCAGTGGATGGCCTGCTTGGTGTAACGACAAAATTTCTAAGGATTAGTATTTGGGAGAATATTTAGAAGGAGAAGGCTTAACCTTAGAAAAGGAAAAAAATTGTTCGAATCCAGGCATACGTTATACCGCGAAATGAAAATTAAATGCATTCTGGAACAAGTTTAGGCAAAGGGAGAATTTGATGCAGACCAGTATTGTTTCAGAATCTCATGAAGTTTTTAAACTTATGACCGATCCTTCAATAGAAGTTCATTCTATTATGATAGTTGATGAAGAAGTAATAATTGTAAACTGGGATACACCTGTGGCGGGGATAGTATCTCTCAAAACTGGCAATGTTGTATTAGCTGCATATACTACTGCAAATGCGAGACTTGAGTTGTACAAATATTTGGAACAATTAGGGCCTCGTGTATTGTATTTTGACATGGATTTCATTATAACGACTCAAAAGCCCGGTGAATGGTCACCCCCTGTCGGTGATTTTTTGGGGGATATGACGGACGAGATGGTGGAATATGCACCCGGTAGTTACATAATGGAATTTGTTAGCGGTGGTCCTAAGAATTACGCTTTCAAGGTATTTTCGAAAAATAAGAACGATTATGAATTTGTTTCCAAAGTTAAACGCATAATGTTAAATTATAAAAATGTTGGAAAAGAAAATTTTGAAACCCTTAAGCGTATGGTTATTGAAAATGTCGAAGATAAGTACTCTGAGACAGACCGTAAAATTGCCCGTACCGGTATATATGAGGTTATCTCGAAACCAGAAAGAAAAAAATGTATCTAGTTTAGTACACCAAACGTCGTCGCTTTGAAAATAGTTACGACATATTGCCCTATGGCTTTAAGTCAAACTAATATCTATATTGTGCTTTATTCTTTTTGTTTTATAACTTTTCTGTGACGCGTCAATCATTTTTAATACGTTTCGCTAAATTGTTCTAAGTATTGCTTAATGTATTTATATTTTAGAATGAATAATGCGTCTATGTTAGATTCCCTAAGCTTGTTCAGCGATAATTTAGTTTGTAACGACAATTATGTAAAAACCCTTTACGCACAGTATTTTATTATGATAGACTTATTCAACATTGTTTAGATTTTGAAATAAAATAAAAACAAATATTGTATATTAGGAACATATATTGTTATTAATGTTTAAGTAAATAAATATGTATACAGATACAATCCTTTAATAAATTAAAACTATTTTACAATATTTAATTCTTTTATTTCACATTACATTACACGAAGTTCGTCTAAAATCAGTCAAGATTTCATAAGAGGATAGGTAGACAACCATTTAAACATCCGTTCATAGAGGTGAACATAGACTCCATTCCATTAACAACTCTCCGTAGCCTAGTGGTAAGCATGGGGGACTAGCAATACAAAGGCATCAGGTTCGAACCCTGCTTGGAGTAGAAAAGTTTTTTAAATAAATACGACTCTAGAACGGGCAAGACAGAGAGAACACAAACCTATCAAATTTCAAAACCTAAGTATTCTTAATTAAGGAAATAATTCATGTTTCGCTAACCTATAATTTTTTGTAACATTTCAGAATTATAAAATTAACAACTTTAATTTTTAAATAATGTTTTCATAATTCATTAAAAATTGATAACTTTATCTTCTCAATAATGTTTTCATAATTTATAAAAAACTGATGAAGCCAATTTTATTGTGCGAAACGTCTTATCATTAAATTGATTTACGACTTAATAATTTTTATTTTTCCTTAAAAATAAATCATGCAAATTTTACTTAATACTTTGACTCATAATCTCCTAATTATTTAAAACAAACCTATCAGTTAGTACGACAAAAGAGATAGCATTATTGTGAAAGAGAAAGTGTGTGGACAAGGAGAGGCGTGACGATTACAGAGCTTACGTGACGAAATCAAATCCAAAATGGCAGCCTCTTCAATTAAAACAAAATGGCGGCCAAAGTGCCCCTTTGCTCCAGGCAACTTAACTATTAAAAACAAAATGGCACCCAAAGTGCTCCAGGCAATTTAATTATTAAAAACAAGATAGCTTGTTTATCAATTTCACTTTGCCCCAGGCAATTTGATTATTAAAAACAAAATGACGCAATTACCAATTTAATTAGAGGTTTAATTATTCCCTCAGGGCTTGATCAATAAAAAGTGGAGGGGAGAGCGGTTTCTTTTCTACTCCTGTTTCTGATTGCCTGTTTTGATCCGCCACTTTGAGTCGTTTCAATATCCCATTAAATACTTTTAGCAGTGTACGCATATTTAGTTACAGAAAGTTACTAATGTCGAAATGAGACACTTACATCCTATAACTTAGGTATCTAAAATAGTTCAGTTACTGAACACGAGTAGAGGTGTTGGTACTATAGGCGCCATTTTCTTTTTAATGGAATCAATTAAACATCACCAAAGGCACCATTTTGCTATATGAAATTAATTGTCCTTGAATTAAAATTTAATGATTCCGCGATTTGATTAATCACATACGCCACATATGTAATTGCTCTCAATAATCACAAATTAATTTTGAATTTAATTGATTTGAGTTTCTGATTATAATTTCGCGTCGGTCATCTTGGTATTGATGTGATATCGCAATCACCTGTCGCACCTCCAAACTCTCACGCTCTCTCCATCGTGCACGCACATATGCCTGCCCTTGTTGTTTCTAACTACGACTCTTACATTTATTTTACTATTTTTTTTTATATGAAATCAGTTAAATGCCTACTTTTAATATAATATTATAATTAACAAATTAAAAGTTTCAAAGTTTTGAAGTACATTCAAAGTAACAAAAGCGTCCCGAAAACTTGACTGTAAGTAATAGGACAAGAAAAAATGTAATTTTTTTTATATAAAACTGCTGATTGATTTGTTGTAGAAACTTCTTTTTTGTACAAAAAATGATGCAAGTGTTACAAATACATAAATATCGAAACGGAAACAGTGTTCGTCTAATTTAAAAAGATTTTTGTTGCATAGTCATCATGACAGTGCGACGAAGGGCTAAGGGTTGGCCTTACCTGGTGGCGAAAGTTGTACTTGTTATTTTGCCGGCTGGTAAATATCGGCCTTATTTGGCTAACTCGCCGAGAAGGGTCGGGGTTCCAGCTACGCTAAAAAGAAAACTAAGGGAGAGGGCGCCAGGTCCTCGACGTCGACAAATCCCTGGATCCCACTCCAAAGCATGGAATAAATCCAGCAAACCAAATAGCAAAAACCAATAACTTGTAGCAACGTTTATTTAATAATTGGTGCTATAGTGCAAACTGCGACAAATTCTAGGCAAGTACATCGACACACAAATACAATAATAAATACACATAAAGGCAGACAAATCTATAACTAACCAAACAAGTTCAAACAGGACATTGGGCGCTACATAAGCAATTACAAATACGCGTACCGCATACGTAGGGGTGACTACGTTCCGCAAAAAGAAATTAGGCACGGTAAGCTTGATGAAATCAATTACTGATACGCCTGTACAAAGTAGGCAACACAAATTTGCATGCACCCTGTGAGAAATAGAGCGGCACATGAAGCAATGCAAGCGATTGGCTAACTTTAGCCCCGTGTGTTAGCTCGAAGTGGCATTAAGACGTTATGCAAAATTTCTAAGGAGCGAAAATACCTTACAATAGTATGGGCATACGGAATTGAGGGAATTTCTATTGTAAACTCATCATTCTGTTTGCGATTGTTAGAAAAAAAAAACAAAGCGGCTTGAATATGCTCCTAACAACACTAACTTAGAAATTATAAAATCACTTTACGGATACCGTTGCCGCAGGGCGGTTTGCGAGATACAAGCCAGCGTTTGCTTTAATACGTAATACACGATAGCGCACATAAAATTTTACCTCGAAATGGAGGAGAACGGGTTCGTGCAAAGAGGGGCCCAGGATGCCGCATTCCAGCCGTCAACCACAACTAAAACTTGCCATAGGTGAGTACGAACATCCTACTATAATTTACGGTCTAATCCGAAACCCCAAAATACAATACTGCTATCCCTTTTAGCGCTGTGGAGCAGCGGAGGTGGACAAATTTAAGCGAAGCTTTCGGCACTACCGAATGGGGCCTCTAAGCTAGCCCGCTAGTGAAGCAGTTAGCACGCGAGATGCCGGCAACCCGGGATAGGCATTAGAATAACTAAGGTAAGTCGAAGTAACTATAAACCGTAACTTTCAGTAAACGGCAAGCACAACTAATGCAGCCGGCCCTAATTTAATCTAAAAATACATAGAGAGGGACGATAGGTATAGCATGCCCAAATAATATCTATGCGAAAGATTCACCAGCACACGTATACACCCAATCTGATTATTCGGTGAGTTCAATAAACGGCAAGCACAAATAATACAGCTAGCCTTAAATTTTATCTAAAAAATTACATGCGGTAGGACGAATTGCATAGAATGCCCTAATATTATCATGACGAGCACAGATACAGATCTATGTGTTCCCTGCAGTCTTCGCACTTGGGGCCTCGGGAATACGACGAGCCGAGGACGCCGGCTTCCAGCGGCAGTTAAAGCAACGCAGGTAGCCTTACTTTGATGCCAGTGGGGCACTGTTAGGACTGCAGGTATGCGATGGGCAAATTCTAATTCCCTTGCGAAATCCAGGGGGGGTGGGGGTAAATAGCGAGATCCAATTTTAATTGATTAATTCCAGGAACAAATGGATGAATCCCAGCAAAATGGGCTATTGGATTCCAGTGAAAATTGGCTAAAACGTACAAAATTTGCAGATGAGCTATCTTCAACTCACCTATGTTAAAAGGTAGCCAGAGGTAAACGTGCAAGAAGTAACGTTGGCCCCAAATAAATCCGCAGTGGCGAAAAACGTAAGAATATTAACAAAACCAATAACTTCGAACGTCCAAAAGGGGCATTTTTACTTTCAGGTCTTCCATATAACAAAAGGAGTTTATCCAAACCAATTGGTTTTTAATTTAAGCACAAACCCGTGAGGTACAACTCGCTTACACGAAATTTTAAATGGAAAAAAAACGTGAGAAATCAAAATCAAATGTTCAACAAGATCTCAGGTTATCAAACTCGCCAAAATTTTGGAAAAGAAACCTCAGAAAAAAAACTCCTGGACTGTACCCGTGAGATAATAGCACTGCAAATGTAACATATTAAGCCAGAAATTTGTTTATAATAAATGCACATAAAGTTTTCTAACCAGCTAGGCGTTAATGTATGTAGGATTAGGGCAAAACAGATGCAAATGATGAAATTTAGTTAATTACTAGAATTGCATGCGAAATCACCCACTAATTATAATGAAATGCTTAAAACTAAAATACAACTGGTTAAGTCTTCACTAAATCATGCGAAACTACAAATTGAAGCCACCTACTACAGTTTAAAAAAAATCAACCGGCAAATTTTCCTTAATGCATGGGAGCTACAAACTGTTCGTAACAAAAGTCGTCTTTCTTTTAACGAAAAATCCTATTGAAAGTACTACTTTTTTAACGCAGAATCGTGAAAAAGTACACTTTTTTAACTATTTTATTGGAATGTCAATTTGACAGTTGTAAATTCCCAAGTTCTTTTCGACTAAATTTCGAGTAACAAGAGATCACCATGCAAAAAAACTACGAAATGTCCATTCTCTACAAGAGAACTTACATCAGAAGAAAGAGTCCAACCAAAGAAAATCAGCATTTGGAAATTTCATATCAACAGCTACCACATAAATAAAAAACATAAGTCGTATTGTCAGAGTCAGGGACAACGACATATCACCCAAAGAAAATATTGCATACCTATCTAGAGATTGGACGAAGAAAGGAATAAAATGCCAAGTCATCAATAAAGACGATTTTGAAAACAAGAGATGCAATTTAAAGTCAAACGTTTTTATGAACAATGTATATTACCTTGTTAAGTCATTTTGCTGTTTTAGATGCTTAATTGCATTTCACGCCTTTATTCAGGTCTTTTTGGTATTTTAAATAGCCACCTAGGCTTTAGGGCAGCGTGCCCGTATGCTAAGCCCTTTTAGTTCTTTATTTGGCTCCATCGCCTAATTCCAGAATCACGATGTCGCACATATTTAGCTCCAAAAGCAGTATTTTTCGTCGGTTGGAGCTCCCCTCTGATGGCGTTTTTCCGAATTCCGAATCTCCTAGAAAGGACGCCGTTGAGGCGTGATGCCATTGGTGCCGGCATTAACTTGTTTCGTTGTATCGCCCCGCGATTGGCTGCCGAGGTTTTAGTCACGTGGGGACGCGACCAAGGTGACCTTTGCCAGCGCTTTCCTCTGGGGATTCAGCCGAGAGCCGTCGAACGAACAAGTGGTCGGATAGTGTGTGCTTTCGTGCGGCGCTCCCGCCCTTGGCGGGGGCGTCAGCCTTTTTCCTGTCGAGTGCTGCTTCAGCACGTATGTGACAAACGTTTTCGCCTTAAGTGGCAGTTGTCCGCAGCCCGTTAAAAAGAACGCTCGTGTGGTGGTTGTGAGTCGGAGTTTTTCGAATTGTCTTCGGCGTAGCGTGGGTGTTTGGAGCCCAGTTCCTGCTTCCGTAAGTAAGGGGTCGTGCCCCCTTCATCTCGACCTACGAGGATCTGTTCCGCAGAACGAAAGTGGCCCATTTTTTCGTCGTCCCGTTGTACGCGTCCTGGACGCGTCTCACGTCGCCATTAAGGCGGTTGTGCACTCATCCCTATAGCCGTTGTAACATCGAAGGTACCTGCCACCTACGACTGCAGCCTGTCGCAACTCAACTGTACCAGGCTCCCTTGCCGCCTACGCATTAAGGTATGTGTCTTTAACCTGATTACCGCTGTGAACGCGAGTGCTAATTTAATCTTCGCTGTCCGCTGCATAAGGCATCGCGCCAGCATATTGGTGCATTCCTTCAGAATTGCAGACTGTCCATATCGCGAGTGCTAATTTAATCTTCGCTGTCCGCTGCATAAGGCGTCGCGCCAGCATATTGGTGCATTCCTTCAGAATTGCAGACTGTCCATATCGCGAGTGCTAATTTAATCTTCGCTGTCCGCTGCATAAGGCGTCGCGCCAGCATATTTGTACTCATTACTACTCATTCCTGCTCATTACTGCTCATTACTGTTCATTACTGTTCATTACTGTTCACCACTGTTCAACATCTGTCGCTAAGTTTAGAGCGCGCGTGCCAGCTGGTGCCCTTAATTATAGTCTAAGTATAGATATAGGGCGACGCACTCTGCCGCCCCATTGTAACCCGAAGTTCAATACATGATTGGTTAGTTAAGGGAACTATTGTTTTGTTTCGACTTGTGCATGTTCTGTTACAGATAGACGCCCCCTTCATTGTACTGATTATTGTACGACGGAACGAGGGAGCTTTGAGCGTGCAGGTGGGTGAGACAGCTGCGTAGTCGCGGTCGGATTGACACCTAATTACAATCCTTGCATAAGGCAATCCCGAAATTGTTATTTGACCTTGCAACTCTTGAGTAATCCTATTGGCGGAGTATTTTGCATGCTTCGCTCCCGTCTAACCGTCCAGGCCCGGTTAGCCGGGTTAAGACAGGCTTGGTGGCGCCCTCACGATTTCGACATACCCTGTATATATTATGCCACCACACGCTTGCCCAGAACGTATCGTGTGACTCACGCCCGACTCCCTGAGCGTCCCAGCCGTGGCCTTTTAGCCTATTTCGAACCGATTTCAGGGCAAGTGTGCCAGTTTTTCAGGACTGATTCCGTGGTGCGATGCTCACCTTGGGTGGGTGTCGTAAAGTTCTTTTAATACCGTAACAACCTGGAATTAAAAAAAGAGACGAAAAAAAGAAATTAGCGGATTTTAAAATTACAAAATAGTGGGACAATTGTGGGCCAGGTGCTAGTATTGTGTACCTATATATTATTACATTGTAAATTTGAACTATGTAATATTATTCATAGTGATAGCTTTTTCCATTAATATGATCTCATTACGTGAACGGCGTCTTCAATCTTTTTGTGGATTTTATTTCTACTTGAACCTTGCATACTATTCTAAAAGGTTATACACAAAACATATTACGATTTCTACTAACATGTTTTCCAGGACCGGCATCAGTTGTGTTGCTTGCCAGCTCGAGCAACACACGAAGCAGTATGAGCACCACACCGGACTTCGGGCGAAAACAGACAAAATCCAGGCCTAGATCTTGTCCATAACAGACAAGCAAACAAAATAATTGGCAACGCTATGCTGTTGCTGTACTCTTCTACAGTCAGTCACAATACTTGCAGTGTACCGTGCCAAGCATTATTAGTTCACTAATTCGTACATTCGTCTGGTGGTTTGTGGTTTGTGTACCTGACCTTATACACTTACCTACCTGTGCTGAAATGTGCGTATCACATCTTGTTTTTTTATAAGCCTAGTTGTGCACAGTATTAATCATAAGTTTCGCCTTACCACCTTGTGTTTGACTTCCCTCTTCTCTTCTTCTTCTCCGTTCTATGGTCTCCATTGCAAGATCTTGTCATTCTTTCGGTCATCTCCTATACGCGCTATATGCCCAGTAAAGTTCCATTTTAAGTTGGCTATCCTTTGTATGATGTCAGTTATCCTTGGTTTTTTGTCTGATCCAATCATTTTGCTTTCTGTCTTTTAATAATATTCCTATCATAGGTCTCTCCATCGTTCTTTGGGTTATTCGCAACTTATTCACTATTATTGAGTGAGGGTCCATGTCTGTACTCCATACGTCAGCAAAGGCAGCACGCATTGGTCAAAAACGTTTGTTCTGATGTATTGAGGAATATTTTCTATTTTTGAGGATATGTGCCAGGTATCCAAACGCAAGTCATCCTAATCTTCTATTTTGTTCTATTTGTCTTTGTTTGCCTTTCCTGTTTCTATTTCTTGTCTAAGATATACATATTATTTGCTATTTTCTATTTCCATTCCATTGGTTGTTATTTGTATTTGGGCTCATTATTTTCATCTTGTTTATATTAAGTTTTAGTTCTAATATATTTTATTAGTTTTCTTTTAGTTGTATTAGCATTTTTGTTAGATCTGTCTTGTCTGGAGGGGCAGTTGACTCTTTCACGGTTCTTACTTTTTTCCATTCCAGATTCTTCAAAACTTCTTCCAGGGCCAGGGGGTGATTTTGCATCCCTTTTTCCAATTTCCTCTTTTAATCGGTATCTGTTTTCTGTTTTCATGTAGTCTGATAATTGATTTTGCTTTCTTATATACGGGGTGTGTATAAATATACAAAAGAACTACACGTGGCAATGTTGGTCAGACAATTCTGAATCCAAAATAGTAATACTGAAATGTTGGATTGGTCTTCGTGAGGCCTCATGATCTGTAGATAAAAAACGTGTTTTTTTCAGGTAACATACATTTTCTGTTTCAAATATGTCAAAGTATCGTTATGAATCCGTGTTACCACAAAAGTACTTCATCTAGTACACACGGTTTCATAAAAGTAAGTCGATATTTGTTAAATTTTGCATGGAACCATAATTTTACATTTTGAACAACTTTCCTTGATGGTACTTTGACGTATTTGAAATAGAAAACATACTTCCAAAAAAAAAAACATGTTTTCTATCTATCGCCCGTGAGGGCTCACGAAGACCAATCCAACATTTTAGTATTACCATTTTTGACTCAGGACTTTTATTACCAACATCGCCACGTGTAGTTCTTTCTCCAATTTATACAACCCTGTATACATTTTGTATCTATGGTCTCTTCGTGCCTTGTCTAATTCCTACATTATTGTCCAGTGTTCTATTGCGTCAAAAATGTTATCATAGTCCGCAAGTGCTGTGAGAAGTTACTGATTTTTCTGTACTAAGTATTTTTACAGCTAAGAGATGGTCGCATGCACTATGTCCTTTACGTTTACGGAATGCTAGTCCAACTTTTTCTCCATTCTGATTGTTTGTGATTATCCTCAGAAACAGTTTGTATACCTTGTGACATAAAGAAAGCTTATTCGCCGATAGTTTTTTAAAAGTGCAGAGTCGCCTGTCTTGTGAACACTATTGTTACGTTAATCCAGTTTTCAGGTGTGGTTTGTTGTTTCTTTTGGCGTAACTGTTTCTTACGTTTGTTTGGTTATTTTAACCAGTAGGTCATCTTCTCATGCAGCTTCAATGTGCCAAATATTTAGGACGACTTGGCATTAAAACAATTTTTAGCCAATCATTTTAAAATTTCTGCTATTTATTCTCTTTAGAGGCAAGAGCAACACACGGCAAAACACAAAGATGCCGGCCCTGATGTTTTCAATAGTCTTGACGTTTAAGTTACCCTACTGAATTTGTTCTTTTGCTGTTATATCTTATAGGAGCATTTTCAACTTTTAATATTTTTAGAAGTATAAAAAGTAGGTATTCTATTTTTCTAAATTTTATGTTTGTATGCTTGACACGGAAAGCAGATTACTTTATAAATGCTCCACTTCGTAGCCTAAATAACGGATGATCAAAAAGTCTTTCAGTCCCAGGCGGCCATGTATTGTAAAACACATGTATTAACTTATTTGAGGTTACAGTAAACAACTGTCAATGTCAAATTAAAACGTGTTATGTATTTTGATTTCTAGGGTTAATTTCAAGATCACCCGTTATACAGGGAATTTATTATAACGCGCAATGTGTAAATGCGTTTATTTTAAAATGCAATATGAAAGCGTTACTGAGTATGTAAATACATATTATATTCTACAAAGGAAGGAATTCTGTTGATCAAAGATATAGACCTCAGTTTACAGCGAGCATAAATAACCAATATAATACTGAGATAGAAGAAAATGTTGATTGGTGGGACTGGAACTGTCATGGCGGCTGAGTTCTCCATGCCCGCAAGAGGCGCTGTTGTTGCATGTTCTGTCAAATTGGTTGCATGATCTGTCAAATTGATTGAAAACTTCAAGTTATTTCCAAACATTCCTTAAAAACGCTGCGTGCTCAACTAAAATAAACGTGTTTGTGTATTCTTGTTCTTGTGTTGTTCAAAAGAAAAGTTGTTCTCGTTAATTATTGTTGTTTGTGTTGTTTCTTGTGTCTGTTTAATTTTTATTTGCTGTAAACTTTCAATTGTGATTTTTCGTTCGTTTATAAGTTTTGTTTGCTCCAAGTTATCAATTAAAGACATAATGGGAAAGTCAGGGTGTGCAGTTTTTAATTGTATACCTAATAAATATGATTCCCGTCATTAGTTTCCAGACCCTATGAAAAAAACGTGGACTATTTCTACTGTGGCTTCAACTTGTAAGAAATGTATGATTACAGAGTGAAGACCACCAATATATTTTCAAAAATAAGCGAATATGTAGCAAACACTTTGTCAAAGAAGATTTTTGGAAAAACACCACAATTAAAAAAGTTTTACGCAGTGATGTCGATGTTTACCCTAAGTTGTTTTTGCCTCAATATTCAGGTAGGTGCAGATTCTTTTGCTAATTATGAATTGTTGTATAAAAGACAATTTAAAATATCTTAAAACCTTTAGATGAACTACGTACTGCTCTTCAATCTTATGCGAGTGGAGAACACCGACATTAATTGTTTGATTACCGCGTTGATCCCACATATAATAAAACACCGCTCCGAGAATTCAATAATCCTACGTCATCTCAGACCGTAGAAATAGTAGAGCATCCAATGATTCCTGCTTGTTGCAAGTCCCCCATGAAGAGACCTTATAACGATGCAAATGGAGCACCCCCAGAAACACCCATAAAGAAGAAATGCAATAGTGAACGTTTCGAAAGAAGCTTGGGTAAGCAAAAGGAATTTAATCGTTGCTATCTCTAAGGTCCCGTTTGTGTCCAGCATTCCTTATAAAAAGAGAGTAGATTGTGATCGACTTGATTCTGTACATGTTCTCGATTATATTTTTCGTAGAGATTTCAACCAATCAGAAGGCCGGATTCAGTTAAGTTATCTTGTATAATTTCGATTATACAAAATCGATTATACTATAGTAACTTCACTAGGCAACGCAATACATAACTTTTGTCAACTTGGTGTTGTTTTCATGGAGATGACTTTCAGCTAGGTTAATACAAACCAATCGAGCTGCCATTAAAATATTTATTGGTTCCTAATATTAAAATTTACTCAAAATATAATCAAATCGAATACAATGCGTACTTCGAACAGGTTATACGTCTCAAACTTCCTGCACAATAACAAATCGTGTCAGTTTGACAGAATAATCCTCCCGCTGACGCGGTCGGATTATTTAACCTGTCAAACTGACACTCTTTTATTATTGTGCAACAAGTTATCGACATATAACCTGATAATATCGAAGTACTTATAGTATTACTTCTGATTATATGACAATAAACTTCTGAGTCAATTAATACAGCATTCCAGTCACATATTTTGTATTGCTCTGATTGTTATAAATTAACCCTTTTTTCAAGTAGTAAACTGTATGCACAAAACTGATGGCATCAGCTTGACTTCAAAAAAGCAGTTTAGGGTCTATTCTATTTTTCCCTTTGCACTGTCTTTGTAACTGAATAGTTATAAAGGGCTTCTACAGATTATTTTGACTTTTATTGTTCCAGGTCGTGGAATACTATGTGGTCTAGGAGTGAACAAGATGTTGGAATTGTGTCCAAGAGCAAGAACCTTATATAAACAGGCGAGTTATTACAGAAGAAGAGCAGCTCGATTAACCAAGAGCAAGTTGAATTTTAAAGAAAAATTGAAAGCAAGTGAAATGTACAGCCGAGAAATATGCTTCACCAATTTGGCAAAGGATTTAAATTCTACACCTTTCCATTTTATTAAAAGGCAAATTGAGTGCATCGGAAAGAAAGCAAAAGGACGAATATTTGCTTTAGAGGATAAAATATTGGCATTGGCTCTTTATAAACAGAGTCCCACCACGTACAAATTATTATCATCAATATTTGCTTTACCGTCCAGAATCACCCTTCTAAAATTACTCTCAAACGTTCCAGTATTTCCGGGAATCCACCATGCCATATTTGACGCACTTAAGGGTGCTACCAAAAGGATGAAGCCAATAAACAAATATTGTGTTCTTCTCTTTGATGAAATGGCGTTAGAACCAAGTGTTCACTACATCCAGTTCCAGGATCAAATCGAGGGCTTGGAAGATTGCGGATCGCACAAAACCAGGAACATAGCGAACCATGCTCAGGTATTTTATTTCATTTTAATTGTTCTACCTATATCGTTTAAATTTCTCGGTAAGCCTGGTGAAGGATTGACGCGAACGTGAAATGTTACGTTCGCATTACTTTAGCACGTATTAATAGTATATTTTCCACTTAGTAAATGCTTTAAAATATGTGTGACTGCAGTTCTTTTTCTACTTCTTCTGATATCAGTATCATAGTTGTTCAAAACTTGAATTTAAATATGTTTCAGGTATATATGCTACTAGAAACAACCTGTTGGATACTATTTCGTAAAAGGGAGTGCAAAGAGTGAACAAATAAAGAAAAACGTAGAAGATATTATCAGGGAGGCACATGCAGCTACTGTAATACTTTTTTGCGTTTCTTATCTGATTCCTGTATGTTTTTACAAACTTGTATCTGATTTTGTAAGTTATGATTAGGAAGTTGTGTAAAATGCAAATGTTCTCTAGATGTTAGCAATTCTGGAGTAAACCATTTATTTTGAAGTTTATGTTTGCATAAATTAAGTGGAGGTTTTGATTTCTGAAATTTTACCGCCTAAACTGTTGAGTTCATTTTTCTTTGTAAATCACCAGAAGTCTAAGACATAGACATGAGACGTATGGCAATCAATACTGTATGAATTTGGGTAGAAAAAAAAGAAAAATTGTAATAAATAGTATTTTTCAATGCAATAAATATTTTACAGCTCTTCCACTCGTTTTTTCTCTTTATTTTAAACCAAAACGTATTTTTACTGTATTATTTGATTTATTTTTTAAAACTTATTTTCCCTGATACATAAGTTTTGAAAACAGAATCAAGTAACCATTAGAACAAGAATTTTTGTTCTTAACTGATTTTCCTTGTTTAAATTTCCCGCCATTGGTTCTCCATTGATACGAGAGGGCGCATCTGACGCTGTTCCTTTAAATTATACGGCAGATGTCATTCTATTACTTTTGGGTTTTCTATGACAGCGAGTAAGCCGGCAGTACGGCTGAGTGGTGATGCACATCTCACGGCACTTGTAAAAGTTAAGCACCAGTCAGTACTTGGTTGGGTGACCATCTGGAGAGCGGGCGTAGTGTTCTAGCCAGACTGGCTCCACTACCTCAAGTACCTCCGCCGAGGTGCACACACCCTCAGCGGCTCGGTGCGCCCGGCACTCCGACACTGTGTAAACGGTATAAGGGGTTACAGATTATGATGATGATGATGATGATTACAGCGAGTACCTATGTGGGTTATTACTTGCTCTGACGTTCTTTCTGATGCTTCCTCTTCAATAAAATTAGGATTCATATATTGCATTTTAAAATAAACGCATTTACACACGGCGTGGCGTACCCTTAGAAACCAATAGTAACAATCAAGTCCTCATGGAAACCGGAACACTATAGGCATCTAATTGTTTAATAAACGCATTGTTACAATGTGTTACTTCATATTTTAAATTATTCATAGTATAACATCTGAATTTTGTATTTGACATTTTAACATTTCTAGTTTGTTATTAATAAATACCCTTTTATGTAATAAAATATTAATAACATGTGTCGTTTGATTTAACACGTTGACCGCCGTATAAGTAAAAATTTTTCGAATATCTGGGGCCACAACGTTTTTGCTTATACATGTCAAAAATGTTATAAATAAGGTATAAAATGTCTTAAATTTAGTCTAGAGCCGGGCCAACACATAGGTTTTGTTTCCCAGGCCATACTCCTTAATCTCTCATAAGAATACGACTATAGTGCAGCGCAAATGTGAGCTGCGTGGCCTAGAGTGAAAGTAACATGCGAAACACATGTGAGTGGCGTGGCCCATGTATTAAGGAGCCATGCGATGCACTCGTGCTTCACATGGCGGTCAACGTGTTAAACCGTATTTCACAATTCGTTTATTAATTATTTATTATAAGTACAGATCTAAAGCATTTTTACAACACCAGTAGGATAAAAAAATAGTTTTCAAGTTTCAAGATAAAGGAAAGTATCGTTTCTTGTAAAAAGAGGGCAGTGACCATAACCGATGAACTAATATGTCGCAGCACCCTTATATCTGCTATACCTCACAGTTTAGTCTCCTCCCATTGCACTAGCTATTTCACTCCCTTCTCTGTCGATTGCGAAGTACAGTTTGTCCAAATTGATGTGGCACAGTCCAGGTATACGGATTATATGAGGAATTTGCCGTAGTTAATTGGCTTCGGAGCTTACCCTAGTCATTTGAGATTACGAAACACCTTTACCTGCAGAACAGGTCCGCATTTAGTTAGCAGCGGTTTTTCGCACAATTGATATATTGAAAATCAAGGAATCAAGCAAAAGCTACTAGGTATTTACATATATTATTATAAGTACCTAGAACACAGCAATTTTCGTATATTATACAATTTAAATAAAATAAAGTGTTATGCTATTTATTTAGAAAACGGTACAGAGATTAAAAAAACAGTTATGACTCAACCAAATGGCATTACTAATGACTCATTAGCTACTATACAGTTGTTCAAAACACATTAATGCTTTATCACTTATCAGCATACTCACCCTGATCTCTGTAAGCTAATGAGATTTTTGTTTACTTTCTACGAAGTTAAGAAAGTCGCTATTATATTTTATTCAGTATGCACGCAACTCGCGTAACTGAAAAGAGTGTGTTTCAAGTGCGTTAAGTGTGTATTAAAAAGTAGAAATTTAATTATGGCTTTCTGGCGACCCTTCGATATTGAAGAAATTCCTTTTAATGACAACGTGGACGAAGATACAGATAGAGATAACGAAATTTTCGCCGTCGGTGACCCCCAAGATAATTTTTTTCGCTATAAGTTTCTACCTCCGCATTCACAACAAGTTATTTTAAACCTTTACAAAAATTTAACAAGAGAAAACAATGGAAGCAGCTATGGCATTGTAAAGAAAATTGGGGAATTAACGAAAGTACTGTAGCGATCATCTAGTCACCTGGTTTGTGTTGTTAAGGTGACGATCGCAAACAATTTTTATTGAGTTCATTATATTGGTTCATGAAGCAACACGCGTTTTATTTCAACCTCTATATATGAACACATTTATGTAAGAAATAACGCCCCAAAAGCTACAATCTTACAATTGGTGACCCCGAACGTGTGATAGACATCATACCTCCACCTGAAGCTAGTCCTCTTCCACAGCTTCAGAACCCCCTCTGCCTCCTCCAGCCTGTTGTGAAGTCCCTGGAGTTCATCTAACAAAAGCTAAGTGTTATCATTTTACACATTTCGCTTTTGACACCTCGCAATACCTGCACACAGTACAGCTGTCACGGCGTGGAATTGTGCATAGCGGTGCTGTCAACTTCTGCGACTACAATCCGGCCTGGAACCTGGGACTATCGTGCTCCCTGCAGCCTTCCTGCGAACTGCAAAGCCATCTACCAGCTCTAGCCCGGATACCCAAAGCAAACTCGCTCGCGGCGCACACCAAGAGCCCATCTCCACCCGCCGCGCCGGCCGAATCCATCTGTCAAAGCGAAATCGAGCCAGTTCGCTGCACACACCTATCGTCCGTCTTCGAGCACCAGTGCAGCCACACTATAAGTTAAGTCATCCTTTCATTTTATCAAAAAATGGAGAGTAAGCTGACTTTCCCACCGTTTATGCCTCACGATGTCACTTTATATTTTGTCCTTGTTGACCGTTATTTCACGCAGTTGGGCATAAACGATGAGGCCCAAAGATACAGCTTACTCTTGCTTAACTTGCCTTCTGATGTGATTCCAAAAGTGAGAGACTTGATAATAACACAACCACAGCGCCAACCGTTTACTAAAGTCAAGGAGCGTATTCAAAATTCTTATGTTGAACCAGTCAATTCTAAACTGTCCTTACTGTTTGACAACACTGTATACAATGGCAATCCTACAGATCTGTGGTCAGAAATATTAAAACTCACTATGGATCTCAATTACCCGCTGCAAATGGCACGTGACATATTTGTACACCGTCTACCCAATGAACTTAAATTATTTGCGTATTCCAACGAACGAATGGACATTGGAGAACTCGTTCGAAAACTGACTCAATTTTCTTCTTTGCCCAATGTTCAGTTCCCTGGCACGAGCTTTCCGTCGCCGCGTTGTAGTAATGACAACTCACGTTCGACATATGACACTTATCAAAACCGCGAACCTCACATTGCAAAACAGCCTGCTATTACTAACGCACCGAACCGTCCTCCTAAAAGCATATGTTACTACCACCACAAGTTTGGTTCAAAAGCATTCAGATGCACTACACCTTGTTCTTTTAATTCAAAAAACGCAAACTATGTTTAACGAGCTACCCTCCAGCTGCGTTAAACAACAATCCTTCAGGAGTGGCCAATTTCATTGTTTTATTTGATTCTTTAAATAATATTAATTTCGTTGTTGACTCTGGAGCAAACGTTTCAGTTATACCAAGGCAACTCGTTACTAGTAAATTATTAGAATGTGTCAATACTGTCCCTAAAAGGAAAGTATTAATGGCAGATTCGTTCCCTTTACTTATAGAAGGAACAGTGACACTTAAACTGTCGTTTAACATATTTCCACGACCAATTGAGTGGACCTTTTATGTCCTAGATGTCGATTTGCCCCTTTTAGGATTAGATTTTCTTCAATTCTTTGAACTAGTTATTAATTTCAAAGATCGAACAGTTGCACCTCTGCCTGCACGGATGCCTCATCACTCAAAAGAGCACGGCAATCAACCCGTTCAGCAACATCAGATTCGCAACACACTCGATCCAATTTCTTATAACAATCCGACAAAATCCGATGTACACCCGCACCACGTAGATTTCTACCAGGTAGAGCCTATTCATCAAAGAGGGCCTCAATCATCCAAATTCGCAGTACAGACACGTGACATAAAACCAACAGCGGGCTATGTTCATCAAAGATGGCAACATCCATGGCCAACGACGGTCCATATACCTGATGCGTCGCACATTGCAAACGAATCGACACAGCGTGTTTTACCTCAGTCCACGTGCATTTCGACACCCGAGCTCATGCACCCGCAACGGTGCGGGCCGACTCGAATTGAACAACAACAATTCCGTCATCCATCGATTCCCTCGATGCAATCTGCATCTCAGCAGCCGCCTTGTCCACTTATTCAGCGCGCACCGTTACCGGTCGTACAGCAGCAGCAACTGTACCCAACCGATACACATGCACCGACTCCTTCGATGCAATCTGCATATCCCCAACCTCCTTGTCCAGTTATTCAGTGCTCACCGCTACCGGTCTTCCAGCAGCAGCAGCTTTACCCAACCGCCGCACATACACCGTCTTCAACATGCATGAACGGTCTTGCTTCGGTACAGTTCGCGCTACTGCAACCGTGGACTCACAAGCGGGCACAGTCATTGACACCCGTCCGTGCGCAGTTTCCGAACATGCTGCCACCAGTTGCAGTCATGCATCCTGCACATTCGCCCCCTACGTCGTGTAACACAGCCCCTTCATTACAGTGGGCATCGCACGATCATCGGCGAGTTTCAGACATGCTTGCTCCACCATCAACATACATGAGTGGACCAACTTCAAACAACCTCATTCATCTGCAACCTTCTTCAGGTATACCTCTTGTAGGTATACAGGTACCGATCGCTGCACAACAGCAAGTGTGCATACAACGAGGGGTACCGGTAACGCACACGCTTATAACGTACCCAACCACTCATCCACCGATTGCTGCGATTCCAACTGCACCAACTCAGCCTCAATTGTATACATCGGTCGCTTGTCTGCAAAAGGGGAAGCATGCGCAGCTGCCTCATCTGCACGCTTCTAGATCCGAACCATTTGATGTTTACCACCCAATACCGACTCAAACCGCCTATCATCCAGTGTCACCAAGTCATCATGTTGTTCCTATGAGCGGTTCGTGCAGTAACCATTCACAGATATGCAATCATCAACAATCCTCACCACACAACAATCAGCAAAGTATACAACCAGCATCTTCATCAAACAAAAATATCCCTGGTTCTATTGAACAAGAATATAAATGTCTATTGCGACAGTTTCCGGAATTACTTGATGATTTTAATATCAATGCACCTGTCAAACATAAGGTCATACATAGAATTATCACGACAGGACCTCCTCGTTTTACTAAATGCAGGCGTTTGAATCCTGAGCAATTGTCATTTTTGGAAAAGCATCTGCAAGAGTTGTTAAAATCAGGCATTATACAAAGAGCAACAAGCCCTTGGGCAGCAGCCATTCATTTGGTGAGGAAGGCGGACGGTAGCTACAGAGTGTGCGGTGATTATCGACCTTTAAACAGCGTCACAATCCCAGACATGTTCCCTATACCATTTATCCAAGATTTTACCTACAGAATTCATGGTTCAACGATCTTTTCAAAACTAGACTTAAAAAAAGCGTACTTTCAGATACCAATTGCTCCTGAGGATACAGATAAAACAGCCATAATAACACCGTTGGGTAGCTATAAATACCTACGAATGAACTTTGGATTACGGAACGCTCAGAGTAGCTGGTCGGCTCTCATGTCGGAAGTTTTTGAAGGGATGAGTTTTGTTTTTTGTTATTTAGACGACATCCTAGTTTTTAGCGCTAACAGATCGGAACATATTCAACATATCAAAAAAGTATTCGCCAAATTAGTAAACTATGGTTTGTTACTTAACATAAATAAATGTGTTTTTGGTGCCCCTAACTTAAATTTCTTGGGATACACTGTGTGTAAAGAGGGAATCAAACCTCAGGAGTCAAAGGTGGATGCAATCAATTCGTTTCCGCCCCCGACTACTCAACGTCAACTCCGAAATTTCATAGGAATGATCACTTATTACCATAAATTCATTCCCAATTGCTCAAGTCTAATCGCACCGTTAATTTCTCTAGTGATCGCTGGGAAAGCAACCGATAAACCGGTTCATTTAAACACTTCTCAGTTAGAAACGTTTAACTCAATCAAGTTAGCTCTGGCAAAGGCCACTTTATTAGTTCATCCTATACCAAACGCTGAAATCAGTTTATGGACTGATTCATCTTCCAATGCCATCGCAGGTGTTTTGCAACAATGGCAGGATCAGATGTGGAAACCACTCGCTTTTTGCTCGCGAAAATTAACCTCTGCAGAACAAAAATATAGCGTATTCTCACGAGAACTGCTAGCTATATATTTCGCAGTTAAAAAATTTCGATATTATACTGATGGTAAACAATATACTATCTTTACTGATCACAAACCTCTCACTTTCGCAATTACTAAATCAACAGGTGACCACTCACCTCGAGAATTAAGAATGTTACAATATATTTCCCAATTCTGTTCAAACATACAACACGTCAAAGGTACAGATAACGTACCAGCAGACGCTCTAACCAGGGTTTCTGTCGTTGGTCTTCAAAATACGATCGATTTCGATGATTTAGCAACAGCTCAACAAGACGATCCTGATTTAGAAGCCTTATTGTCAAACCCAAATTTATCTTTTGCCAAAACAAATTCGTTAAAAGGAACTCCTATTTGGGTTGAAACTTCTACGGGCACACAAAGACCGTTTGTTCCACGATCTTTCCGCCGTCAAATATTCGACTCAATCCACTCGTTATCTCATCCCGGAGTTCGCGCATCTAGGAAATTAATAACTAAACGTTATATCTGGCCATCCATGCACAAGGATGTGAAAACGTGGGTGGATACATGTCCTTCCTGTCAAGCAGTTAAAGTAACCAAAACTTCGAAACCTCCACTCTATCCATTTGGTGAACCGGATTTCCGCTTCCAGCACGTACACATCGATCTAATTCACCTTCCCCAATCGCAACAATACAAATACATTTTAACTATGATTGACCGTTTTACTCGCTGGCCTGAAGCGATTCCGTTAAAATACGCAACTGCGGATGAAATTATTTTAGCAATAACACAAGTTTGGATTGCCCGTTTTGGCATACCAAAATTCCTAACTAATGATAATGCCCCCGTTTTCCTTTCGAAATCATGGTTAGATTTCATGTCCGTTTTAGGAATTAGAAACATCCGTTCAAGCACATACCATCCAATCAGCCAGGGAATCATTGAACGATTCAATCGTACCTTAAAAAATGCAATCACCGCAACAGGCATTAATGCCTGGCCAGACAACATTCCGTGGATTTTACTTTCTTTACGCTCCAGCATCAAAGAAAACCTGCAAGCATCCCCAGCAGAAATGTTATACGGTACAATTCTTCGATTACCAAATGATTTCTTCGATGAGAATCACTTCACTCAACCATCAGATACAATAATGTCGTCATTTGTAATCAATCTAAAACAATCAATTGGAAATCATAAATATTTCTTCACAAAAAACTACCCCTCTACCAGTACTCACATTAATAAAGATCTGGAAACATGCACACACGTGTATCTCAGAAACAGCACGCATACTAGAGGCATCAAACCCAATTATCTAGGCCCTTTCAAAATTGCACACCGTTCTGAAAAATACATGTCGCTGGAAGGTATCAGCGGAACAGTCAGCTATGACAGACTGAAACCTGCCTACTTCCTAGATTAACATATGCTTGCATGCTTTCGTATATTTTATTTTTGTTTTATTTTATTTTTATTGTTACGTTAATATTATTTTTATACACGCTTCCTTTTTTTTCATTTCTTCCAGCTTACATCTGTGAAGTAGATGGAATTCGACGCCCAACAGAATATCTCCAGGGACGTGTGTAGTGTGTGTTATTGTTTATTGTTACCTTTATTTATTGTTATCATTTATTGTTATTAGTTTTTAAGGATAGTTGAAAAGATCCAGGAGGTTTTGTAGCTAAATATAATCCTGTTACTCTCCTACGGGATTATATTAGTTTTCCTACCTGGCCTCCCTCCCTCTTCTTTTGGGGGGGGAGTAATGTAGCGATCATCTAGTCACCTGGTTTGTGTTGTTAAGGTGACGATCGCAAACAATTTTTATTGAGTTCATTATATTGGTTCATGAAGCAACACGCGTTTTATTTCAACCTCTATATATGAACACATTTATGTAAGAAATAACGCCCCAAAAGCTACAATCTTACAGTACCTAGGAGGACTATTCAGAGAATAATTTATGCTGGAAATGTAGTGGACCATAAGGAAACGCGAGTACATTTGAAAACGGATGGCACGTCACGTGTGGATGAAGCAACAAAACGGCTTTTAAAGGAAGTGATTTATGACCATTATAAACAAAATACTGTGTGAACATTACGAAATCTCCAAGAGAAAATTTTCGAGAAAGGAGTTGAATTTCCGTACAAATGTATAACTTCTCTTCGGCTCGTTTTGTTAAGCATGGGTATGCGTCATAGGGTATTAAACAGAAGAGCAGTTTTGATGGAAACTCCGAGATTGGTCGATATGCGAAGAGATTATTTGTTCAAAATCGAAGAAATACGAAAACAAAATAAAAACATTGTGTATTTAGATGAGACCTGGTTCGATACACACGATGTTGTAAAAAGAGGTTGGTCAGATAGTACACTTAAGTGTGCCTTAGATGCTCCGCCGTCCAAAGGCAAAGAAATAATTATTATTCACGCCGGAACTAAAAATGGATTCGTTCCTATAATAGTCTAATGTTATCGGCGAAAAATATTGCAAACAGTTCTGCAGATTATCACTCGGATATGAGCTCCGCCCTCTTTGAGAAATGGTTTTCTACCAAGCTTTGTAAAAATATTGCTCCTAATTCCTTTATTGTAATCGATAACCCTCCTCATCATGCACGACTTTTAACAAAAATGACGACCACGGCAGCCAAGAAATGTGATATCCTTAGTTTTTTAGTGAGCCACGGTTGCCAACTACCCAAAGATAAAAAATTAAAGAAAGCCGACCTTCTCGCTGAAGTTAAGAAGTTGAATTTAAAAAAGCAATATGTTGTTAATGAATTTGCAAGAAAAAACGGGCATGAAGTTGTCAGATTACCACCCTATTATTGCGAATTCAATCCAATAGAATTGGTGTGGAGTGCAGTAAAACGTGAACTTAGAAAATGTAATACAGAACTAAAAGTAAATGCCGCAAGTGTAGATAAAATAATGTTTATTATAGAAGATATGGCCAAAGATAAGATGTTGTGGGAAAATTGTGTGCGACATGTGATTGAAGTCGAAAAGAGTGTTAAACCGCTAATTACTTATCAATCTAGGTGAGGACAGTGACGACGAAAATGATTGAGTCTGGGATGATTTTATATCTGAAGACGAGGAAGATATTTAAATTACCTATATGCTGAAATTTGGTTTTTTTATGTACCTATGTATTTTATAAAACTAATTGCTTTCTCCTTGTATATTAAATTATGTATTATGTATGTAAATTTGTGTTGCTACGTATGTTATATGATGGTCTTGATTTATTTATAATTATTAGTGGAGTTCAATTAAATCATTATTTTTAAAAAGTGAATTAAAAGTGATTAAATATTTATGCATTATGAAATCTGAAGTGATGCGTTTGAAATTTAAATATTTGTTTATTAATTTTAAATAAATTAATTTAGACTTATTATTCCATGTGAATAATTAATATTTAATCATGTTTTCATATATCTGAACTTATGTTAGGTACATTATAATTACAAATTTGTATAGTTTTAAAATTTATACTTGCACATATTATGATTTATTTGAAATTTGAATGTGGTACGCTCTTTTCTGATTGGCTATAGGTAAAAGGAAATGTAAATTTTGTTTAATAATAATAATAATAATAATAAGCAGCTTTATTTCCCATATAATCAAAATTCACAACAACAACAAAAAATAAACGTAATTTCAATCAGAAAGGACGCCGTTTATAAAACATTTGCAAGTTAGAGAACTTCCTGTTAATATCTAATAACGAAAATTTAGTGTTTTTATGTGCTCTTAATTAAAAATTATTTTCATAATCTAAAAGTTGTTTGATCTTACTGAAAGTATCAGTAATTGTAGATTAATTCATGGTGAATCTGCTGATATAATTATTTTCGTCTTAAAATCAAAATTACGATTTCTAAGAATTATTAAAAAGTGATTAAAATGTTACGTGAATAAAAGTGGCGTGGGTTGCTCTTTTGTTTTACATCAATGGCTGATCATAGAAATTGCAGCGTGATTTCAACATATATGGACCTGTAAAAGCACTATAAAGCTAAGTTTAGCATAAATAACATTTACTATAACAAATCAAAGTTATTGAAACACATGTTCAACTTATAATTTTCAAAATAAGTGATGCTAAGTCACATGAATAAAATTCTGCAAAATATTTCTAATTTATAAACTACAGTGGTTAAGTAAACCATATTTTGAACTTACCTGTAGTATTGTTGGAGATTATCGACGGGTTTATAAGAAGTTGAAACTGATTAAACTTTTAAAAACTGTTTATTTCGGCAAGCGGTTGAAAGTTGTTGCATTCTGCAATTTATTGGAGAGGCGGGGTGCATAAGGATTTCAACTAATTTATTTAAGTCTATCAATATTTTAATTTATTAATTTCTTAGTTTCTTTGTAAACCAAGTGGCGCCCAAGTTTATTCTTTATTTAGTAAATTGTTAGAGCTGGGAAAAGGTTGTTTGGTTTATGTCAATTTGTATAATCAAAATAATTATAAATAATATAAATCAATTAGGCATATACCATGGCAGTGTATTATTTTAGTACTAAAAACTGGGGCTCAATAATTTACCTAAATACGTGCAGGTTTTTAGAAGTCGTCTCAACTGGTAAGTAGCATGTACAAACAGGGATTACATGTAAACAAAGTATCACTTACAGGAAACCCCGCTTAATCCGTATACCTGGACTGCGCCACCTCAATTTGAACAAACTATAGGTACCATGTAACTAAAATATGATGAAAAATGATTTTCATCTAGTATGGCCATGGAATAGTTCCTAATTTATAAATGCAAGAATCCAACTACGCTTATACTTACTTGATGTCACAATTAGACATTTGCTTTGTGAGTTATATGTAGTTACATTCATAAATCAAGAAGAATTCCATGACCATACTGGATGAAAATAATTTTTGATCATACTATAGATAGAACTCTTAAGATACACTAGTATTGGCTAAGGGGCGGATCCATGCCAGTGATTGGTCTGCGGGAGTGGACCCGGCTTCTATTGGTTGGTTCGCAGCACTGGTAACTTGTTACAGGATTAAATGCTCAGATCGACATTGATCAAGAGCACTGTCAAAAATCGGGTACAAACTACAGGGTTCGCCGGCCTTCCCAGAAAACACAGATCTTAATGTGTCGGATCAGATGTTGTTGCTCCGGTTACCCGCACTTAGCTCAGTCGAGAAGGGGTAGTACGAAGACTTAAATGAAAAACCGACGGGGTACTTACCCTAAAGCTTGCTTAACAGAAAAAGAAATGCCTGAGCGCCACTTGTTTCTAGGTAGGGAATGTCTAACGTGTTAGAAACAAGAACACACACGTAGCCTATGGAGAAGTCCTCCGGGTACGTTGCTGAACACCTCAGCCTGTTGTTTACCAAGCCTCCTCCGAGTAGCCGGGTGACCTTGTCGTTAAATCACTTACCTTCAAGGCCACCGTCACTAAAGAATAACAAAAGAACACTGACTGGCCCAAATCTCGGGGCTCGCTTAATCAAAAGAGCATGCTTTAACTTCACAAAATTAATTACGCTTGGCCTTTGCCACACTGGATTAATTAATGACCCAGAAGGGGTTTCAAAATTCATAAAAAGAATGAACTGACTTTAACAAGTTTATTATTTAAAGGAACAAATGACAGTTTACACAAATCGGTACATTAAAACAAACACCCGGAGGTGAGTTTAAATTTAGTAATAAGATATCCTACGTGAATATGAAAGGGGGCCCCACGAAAACCAAAATATATCTTAAGGGATAGTTACAAAGACACAAAAAAACACAATATTATCCAAAACAAGTGACATAAAATGGACGCCAAGAGTAAAGTCCCTAGTAAACATTAACTGAGACAGATCATAAGTCCTAGCGGACGTACGCAACGTTGATAAGCACTGACGCACAATAAAATATAAAATCGCACCTTAAGTTAGGCACCAGAGTTAATTAATTGGTACAACACAAGGCGCCTACCTGAGTTGAAGCATGCAGTGTTAGATGCAGATGTACTCGTTCTCGTGGAGGCCTGGCGAGACGTGCAAAAGTTGTAGCAAATTCTCCAGAAGAGGTAGCAGGACTCGAGGGAATTGAAGACAGTCGGCAGCAACCGTCAATCGAAGAAGTGACAGCAAACCATACGGTGTCGCGCGGCGGCCCCTTTCTTCAATTAAACCCGACGTTGACACAGATATGCATTACGCAATAGTTTTTTCCCGACTTAACAGGGAAAAAAGTTAGTTGGGGCTCTTCAGATATCGTTTATAATCAAATCGGCAAAGAGTGCCACAAGTCTCCCCGGAGACCAACTGTATGAAACGAAAATCGGCCAATTTAACAACGTCGAGTTAAATACACTTCCTCTGCCCACCGCGCGCTTTCAAAGACACACAAGAATAAATGTTCACTTCGAAGATTCGGGTTTAACTGCACTCGCCATTAACGTGCCCCAAGGCACTCGAAAATTCACACAAAAGCCAAAAAGGATATGCCATGTTAATCACCAAATGTTAGCAAAAGCTCCCTCCGATTCGCGGCACAAGCTGCGAACCGAAGGTGCGAAAAAAACGACAACGTCTAGTTTACTCAGGAGCTGGGTACAGATTCAAAATTAATTCGAATTCCGCGCGAAGAAGCACAACGGAAGAAAACTTCGAACTCCGAAACCACTAATTTCATATGCACAGTTAACTAAGGGTTTATCAAACTTTATTTTTATTTCTCAAAGCTCAGCCAAAATGCGTAGGTAGGAAGCGTGGTTGACGAAAGCCTTCAACGGGTGATGCAATTGCCGACTTAGCAAAATTTGGCTACAAAATTTCCTAGAAGTACCGCTTGGGGTGATAAGGCCTAAAGGAAAGTTTCACACAATGAACGAAAGCTACTGCGTATCGGATTAAAATTCAAGGGCTTAAATATCAAGTTACAGAAGCCAACAAAAGGCAATACACAAAACTTAAAGCGTTAGCCTGGGTTATCAATAATGTCAAACAAAGAATGAATTCACGGGCACAATTCGACGAAATCTAAACTGGACGGGAATGCTTTTAATAAACTACGTGGTTCCAAAAGTGCTTACGAGGTTTCTAGGTCGCAAACGTCTGAATGCCTGCTAATACGAATTTTGAATGTAACTATACAGGGTCGTATCCAGAAAAATTCGGGCAGAATATTTTTAACTAATTTCGTTAATGACAACCTATAGTTGGACTGACTGCAAAAATGGCTTAACGAAGTCGAATATTCTAACAAACTCTGCTGGTACTGGTTGCGTTTGAGAAAGTGACGGGATTGGCTTCTTCCGGCTCACAATTTGCAGTTTGGCCTCATAAATCTCACAATGATATAGTATCATGAAATATTATTTTCATCTAGTCTGGCTGTGAAATATTTCCTAATCATGAATGGAACTACTTATAACTCACTTAAAAATAAAATGTCAAGTTTGACATTTAAGTATAATCGTAGTTGCATTCATAAATTATGAACCATTTCATAGCCATACTGGATAAAAATAATTTTTGGTCATACTTTATTATTAGCTGTTCCCCCAGTTTGGGAATTTCGGCTTCTGGTCCCTGTTTAACTTGCAGTCTCGCTTCTAGTGATCGCCGGCACATTTCGAGCACCTGGCAGGTACTTACGGATGAAGCAATTTTGGATCCCGTGGTCACAGGTCTAGCAGCGATGGCATTGTATCTATGCTTTAGACCGGTGACACACTGGAGAAACAAATTTCATGAAACTAGTTGCATGAAACAGAAAACCTCTGTTTCATTAACGCATAGCTCGTGTATTTAAATGATATGGTGCCAGCTGACGTTTCTGAAACAGAAGTGTAACTATACAAATTTCATGTAACATGACGTGTTCTGTTTTATGATATTTGTTTTGTAAGTTAGTTAAGTTTTGATATTTATTAGTAGTGGTTAGTAAGTATTGTGAACTTCTTCTTGAGAACGCCGTCTCCTTCTAGAAAAATAATGTAATACACTCTAAAAAAGATCTGCTGTGGCAAAGACAAAACATTAACGGCAACAATTTTTTTTGTCAAAATAGCCCCAAGCAAAATGTTTGTTCTAAAAGAAAATAATTTTAGTTGGATAAATTTTGTTCTGGGAAACAAATTACAGAAGCTGCAATTTACCTACCTTTATTAATGAATTGAAAATGAACTTCGCTAATTTTCAAGTCTGGCATAAAATTTGCAAAATGAAAAATTCACAACGGATAGAAATAAAAAAAAAATTAAAAATTGTTGACATCTGTATTATTATTGTTTATTATACCCCAAGCGAAACGTTACTGATGCGTAGTTCTAATCTGCAATTAGATAAAGCTGTTGAATTCTATATTACATTCAATTTTTTATATAACTTTAGAAGATGTATTGCTTATTTGTGCCATTCTTTATTACATTTGTTAGTTGTTTTGTTCTTAGAATTACAGGACCTCCGCTCGGCGGCTCCACATATTATTGTTAATAATTTATTCTATTTATTCATGAAACGTGCTTTAATAGCAAATATAACAACTGGAGCAAAGATGTTATTGCTTTTATTAGGAGGAACGGGGCAGTGTAAAAAGGGATTAGATGTGAATAGACTTTTGAGTTGCTTAGCCGATATGTATCATTACTTTTGTGTTAATTGTTTAATAAATACATTCTAAAAGGATTTGTTGTTTCAGGAGTTTTTACATTGTCTAAACTAAGTAACTTTGCATTTTCCGTACATATCTTTATTTCCTCTTGACTTGTTAAACGGTCATTACCTACTGTTGTCTGAACTGAGTCGGTAAATGAGTCTTTACAGGCCAGGTGCCTATAAAGTGTTACTGTCGTCTGAACTGACCTGTAAAAGAGCCTTTACAGGCCAGGTGCCTGTAAAATGCGTGTTACTGTCGTCTGAACTGACCTGTAAAAGGGTCTTTACAGACCAGGTGCTTGTAAAATGCTGCCATCTAGACTCTACAAGCACCTTGTTTTCTAATAATCACATCACTAATATTAAGTTTTAGGATATACCCCAAGATGAAATAAAACGTTGTACGCGGCTCGCTTGCAATTAGCCTTTATTGGGGCTCACCGGATTACAGGGCTCGCTCCTACGTTGCTCTCCCTGCAAATTATTCGGCTCGCCCCCAAAGGCTAATTTACTAAGCTTGCCACTTAAATAACTAATTGGTCCAGTCACTATGTCCAAAAATAAGGCCTTTGCTGGAAAGTGAAGGGAAATTTAAAATTCTTTTTTTGGGGTGTTTGGGGGGTCTAGCAAAGCTTGTAGCCTGACGGGCTAATTTAATATAATTTAAATGCTACAATCACCAGCCTGAAAACTGGTTTCCCAAAGTAAGCTCAAAATGCCAAGATCCAGGTGATAAGCTCAGATAGTAACGTGGGATAGAAACACAGAATAACTTCTTACCATTGTATAATAATATTTAACTAGATACATTAAATAAACTGTATTAAAAACACGAAATAATAGAATGTAATGACATTTATAAAAATAAATTGATTCCTCTGACGGGGTGTTACGCCCGTAGGCAATCGGGCAGTGGCACACTATTACGGGACAGCCTGTATGTACGTTAGTTCTCTCGTCACGTTGGCACCGCGCCGGTCCTAAACAGGTAATTTGACAGGTTAGCGGGTCGCCAGTAATGGAGGACAACAATACACTTGGTCTTAAAATCGTTAAATAAACGAAACTGTGGTCAATATCAAACTAAATTGTGTGCATACCTAGTGCGTCTGGTGCTTTGACGGTGAAATTCCCAATGTTCAAGTGGCGAACGATGCATTTCATTTTTTCTACTTGCCAGCTGTTTTTTGCTGCACCAGGTGAGTGAATTTTGATTAATTATGTGCTGTTTCTTGCTGGCGAAGGCGGCCTAGCTTCACGAGTGCGTGTATGTGGGCGGCGGCCTTTGGCTCATTCGACGGGAACTCCTGGTGCGCGTTCCTCGGCTTCGGAGATGCTAAGCCGCTGCAGACGCAATTACCGGGCCTAATTACTTCTGCGCCGCTGTCTGGGTGCCGGGGAAATTTGCTTCGCGGACGGCGTCGTCACCGGCGAGCACGACTTGGCCTCCCGAGTGCCCAAGCTTTGGAGGACGTCGTCGGCGAGTTCGGAGAGATCCTGCCTGTAACTAAGTGTTTGATGTCGTAGCCGTCGGGCCTGAGACGGCTCTCCAGGTTGCTGGGTGCTCGGGGAATGACACTGAAAAGTCGAGTGACAATCCAAGCGTCTGGAAGCTCGAGGGGACGACGTTGGGAGGTTTCGCAACAACCCTAACGTACAGGGGTTCGAGGGGATCACGTTGGAAAGTTTCGCAACAATCCTAACGTACGGGAGTTCTAGAGAGTAACGTTGGAGAGTTTTTGCAACAATCCTAACGTCCGGAAGCTTGGGTGTCTGGACGGGATCCTCTCGAATAGTCCGGGGACTCTCCTGAGAGCGTAAACAAGGCGAGGGGACTAGAAAGGTTCGAGGAAATTCTGTCTGTTGCGGACTCGATTTCTGCTTTTATACCTGGTGCGGGGTAATCAGAGGTTCGTATCAGGTCGCTGGAGCGGGGATTCGTGGTCTAGGTGCGCAGTGGTGTTAGGGCGATCGTTTGCGGTGACGTCACGTCGCACTCTCGGCGCGGTGCTCCGGTACCTAACGTGGTAAAAGCCCAGGGAGAATGCGTGAAATTATGTTTAATTATTCGAACTCGCGTTCGAGTTGGGCCAAACGTTACAAGCTTAACTTCAAGTTGTCGACCAAGATTTCTTATATGTGCTATTTCCGCCATCTTGATAAATGAGTGCGTTTGATTTTTTTGCGATAAATCAGTTCCCGTTAACACTACATGAAAATAATGTAGACATCTTTGTAAGAATTTTGAATGTTCTACAATTTATGTTATATTACTTTTTCGCGTAGGAGCTATATTTGTCGAGATATCGAACGCTAAAGGAGAGCGTGAAAGGGTCGAGATTGTTTTTCGAGCTTCTGGGCTTGTGTCTCTTTTATCTTTCTATTTAGCGAAAAAGTAGTCATTATCAAACTTGTAGAGGTTGAAAATAGCTTCAATTTGACCTATTATAAATTGATATGCGACTAAAATTACGACTTGTAGAGCGGGCCAAAGTTGTCAAGTCGGCGCTTAATTTTTATTTCATGTAGGTATCGTACTACTACATAAATGGCATAATAAACTTCATTGCATCATGAAAATCGTTATATTTCAAGTAGCCAATACGTAAATTGTTATTTTTGACGTTTCTGCTATAGAAGATTGGTTTAGAAATTTCTAATAAATTAAATTTATTAGTAGGCCAGGATAGAAGCCCAGTTTCTGATGATGTCAAAAACTTAGGTCTTTATCTTGATAATGATTTTAAATTTACTAAACATATTTCAAAATGTGTGCAAAAGTCATATAGTTCCTTGAAACTTATTTATTAAAATACAATTTTTAAGTGTAAATGTGAAAATCGTTTTGTGTAATGCATTAATCTTGTCCTGTTTTGATTATTGTAATGTTGTTTATCATTCGAATTTAAGTAGCTTTAATGTTGCTAGGATTCAGAAGATTCAGAACTCATGTTTACGCCTCATATTTGGAATACGAAAATAAGAAAGAATCTCTTATAAGCTGAAAGATTCAAACTTGCTTAATACGAAAGAAAGGCGCTTCTTTCATTCTGCATGTCTTTTCCACAAGATCATCTTGAGTAGATCACCGAGTTACTTATACAACAAAACAAAGTTTAGAACCGACGTACATACTTTAAATATAAGATTTAAAGGACAGTTGCCCCCACCTCAACATAAGTCAAAATTTTTCAAGCGATCGTTTTTTACAGAATAACTAAATGCTATAATTCGTTACCAAATGTAGTAAAAGGCTATTGTATGTCAAAATTTAAAAAAGCTATTTTTCAAAATTGTATGGATAAACATCAATGAATTAATTATTAGGGTCAAAATAACACACTTAGTAAATTGCTATATCACTAAACACCGCCATAGCTGTTTTGTGCGTAATATTTCGCCTGGCGCCAAAGCGTAGATCGTTGGATTTTTTTGTTTTCTTTTCTTTTTGTTTTTCACAGGGTTAAGTGGAAGAACACCGGATAGATCTGTTTTTCTATTAAGTTCAACTTCGCCCAAGACAATATTACGTTTTAGTCAATATTTTTTCTGTGTAATTTTGTAATAATTTAATAAAGACCTTCGTTATTATTATTATTATTATTTTTATTATTATTAATATACAATCATATAATGCTGTATACTATCTACTTGATGAAATATAATGATTCCAATAATGCAATGAAATTTGTTATGTCATCTACGTAATAGTAGATACGATACATGAAATAAAAATTACGCGCCAACTTGACAACTTTGGCCCGCTCGTCGTAATTTTAGTCGCATATCAATTTATAATAGGTCAAATTGAAGCTATTTTCAAGCTCTACAAGTTTGATAATGGCTACTTTTTCGCTAAAGAGAAAGAGAAATGAAACACAAGCTCAGAAGCTCGAAAAAAATCTCGACCCTTTCACTCTTTCCTTTCGCGTTCGATATCTCGACAAATATCGCTCCTACGCGAAAAAGTAATAGAACATAAATTGTAGAACATTCAAAATTCTTACAAAGATGTCGATATTATGTTCATGTAGTGTTAACGCAAACCGATTTATCACAAAAAAATCAAACGCACTTATTTATCAAGATAGCGGAAATAGCACATAGGAAATTTTGGTCGACAACTTGAAGTTAAGCTTTCCTGGACCTCACCAATACCCCAAAAAAAGAAATTTCAAATTTCTCTTCACTTTCAAGCAAAAATGACATAGTGACTGGACTAAATACCTACGAGAGAAAAGCCAAAATTTCCCGGCCTGATATAGATCCAGGTAGCGCAGCCTGCCAAAATTTTGGTAATACATTGGTTTAAGTCTTATTAACCTTGGAAAAAACAAAAATGGATTTTATGTCAATTAGTTTTCTTATAACTGACACTCGTTCATCACGATGTCAGAAGTCACGAAAATTGAGTATCGAGCTGTTATCAAATTCCTTACTCGAGAAGGTATTTCTCCTCACGTGTACGGGGTAAATTCCCCGTCTTATTCTGTGGCAAAAGATTGGTCAAAACGGTTTCGAATAGGGCAGGAATCCTTGGAAGATGACGCAAGAACAGGAAGGACGGTATAAGTGGTGACGGACGACAAGATTGTCCTTGTTGAGGATCTCGTATTAAGATATCGACGCTTGAAGGTGAAATAAATATCAAAAATGTCGGGGCTTTCAGATACAAGCGTTCGCCGAATCCTCCACGATCATTAGGCATGAATAAAGTTAGTGCAAGGTGGGTTCCCAAACATCTCTCAGCAGTTCAGCGCCAGTGTCGTGTTGAATGTGCTCGATCCTTGTTCAAACTATTTTTTGAACATGAATTTAGGGAATAAAGTGAAATAGAGTGAAAACGGAAGTGCACGCATTTAGCCTACAAAAGAACTGCATAAGTTACGCCAGATAAAATATGGGTCATGTTTCTGTGTCGCGATAACAACTAAGTGTAAACTACGCACGCAACAAGCGCCAGTTCCTTATATTTCAAAACAGACGTTGCAGTTTTTAATTGTGTATTACCGCATGTCAAAGGCACAGCGCAGCAGTTTTGTAACTAGTGGGTCAAAGATATCAAACTTAGCGTTTAATATTACGCACATATGATTGTAATTATTTATAGTAGGAGGCAAATTGGCATACATTTATTGTATAAAAGCTATGTGATATGTATTAGAATGTAATATACATTTAACCACTAATGTGTATTCATTGATGGGGATGAATATAGGCTACAAATATTCGTAAAGAGTGGGCAAAGCCTGGCCCTCTCACCCTATCTCTTAACAACAAAATAGACTCCTCCTGCAAAATAAAACTAAACTGGTTTTACAACAAAACATAAAAGGTGTTAAGTTCCAATTAATTTTGGGACACATCTTTTACATTGGTCCTTCGAGCCAACAACTCCCCGATCAACGAAGAAGCCGGAATTTGGAGAAGACATTGGTCCTACAAGCCAACTACTCCCCGGACAAGAGGAAACTGGATTTTTTGGGTAAAAATCCTTAAGCCAACCAATTGGAGGCTTAAAGAAGTTAGTGCAACAATCAAGAGTCTTGGGTACGCGGAACAGATTCGAAGCTCTGGGCAAGTAAGCAACTGGACCGGATCTGCCATATCCGTTAGAAAATTTGGAGGACTCGCAACAAGATTGGTATGTACTCTTCTGTGTAAAGATTAGGGAGAAGTTCAAATTGAGCCGTCGCTAAGGAGAAAACGTCCTACGACTCAATCAAAGGAATTCCGCCAAAGGAAAAGGCGAGAATTAGTGATAGCAGCATAAGTCCTGCTAGTAACTTCCAAGGGCTTCCGCCGTGCAGCGAGAAGAATCTTAAGCGGCAAACGATCCGCTAAGAACTTGGAAAATACGTAAAGTGGTAAGATACTACTTATTAAGCCAGTTTTAGTACCAAAGCCATTAAAAAAGCCGCATCAACGTGGAGTCAATTATAAAGGAGCAGAAACAGCTGGCGGACAAAATGTGCCAACTGTTCACAAATATGAAGAAGGATTCCGGAAGCAGAAAGAATCAGATGTACCTAGCCAAGAAAGAGGATGAATTAGAAGAATTATGGAAGGCATTCGAGAACGGTGACATGGAACTACGGAAGCGACTTCCAGCGGATCATGGATACATAAAAAAGGATTTCTACAGCCAGGTAAAGGAAAGATTTCAAATAACTACAGATTACATACACGAGTGGCAGGAGAAGCTAAATCCAGCTAGTGAGGAGAGCAACGGCTTAGAAACCGAAAGAAAGGAAAACTCCATCGAGCAAGTAGGCAGACTCAAGAAGCAAGAAATTGAAATGCAGTTATTTAGCGAGGTACTTGACGATGCAATATTAGCATTGAAACAAGTCCAGACAAAAATGTTCTATGAGTATAAAACCAACAAGATTTCCGACCAGTGGGAGAATATTACGAGAATGCATAAGAAAATCCTCGGATGTGAGCAAGAATTTGCGGAGGATTACTTCACGGATGGTGTTTACAACCAGATGCGAGAGCGTTATAACCAGGTAATAGCTCAAATATTTAACAAAATAAGTAGCATCCCGAGAAGTGAACAATCACGAGCACGAGAAGAATTGGCCATTCCATTGCCCAAAATCACGATGCCGATGTTTGAAGGAAATTATGAAAATTGGACCACCTTCCACGACATTTTTGGGCGACTCATCCACAACAATGCCACATTAGGCAAGGCAGAGACGATGCAGTACCTCAAAACTTACCTCAGAGGGAGGCAAGTAAATTAATAAAACATCTCGACGCATCGGACGCCAACTATGAAACCGCATGGGACCTACTACAAAGCGGGTATAATAACAAAAGAATTTTGTTTTCAAAATTTTTAGACAACATATTAGAGCTGCCCAACCTGAATTGTGAATCAGCAGCCAGCCTAAAACAGCTGCATGATACCACATTGGAAAGTTTACGTGCCATATCCAACATGGGCATAAATACTGAGTCGTGGGGACCAATGATAGCACATCTGCTGGCAAAGAAGCTAGACAAGGATACAAAGAAGTTATATGAACAGTCGCTGACGAATTCTCGAGAGATCCAGGATCTGGCAAACTTGTTGAAGTTTCTGGAAAAAACATTCCAATCACTGGAGGCAATTCAAGATTCCAAAGGGAAGCTGGAAATCGCAAAACCAATTAAAATGTCAGAATCAACAAGAAAACCATGGCCAGTAAGGAGTTATCAAACAAGCATCAGTAGATGTCGGATCTGCAACAACAGCCACAAGATCACACAATGCCCGAAATTCATTTCCATGAGCAGTGATGATCGATACCAAACCATTAGGCGTCATCGGCTGTGTGTGAGATGTTTAGTCCACAAGGAAAATGAGAAATGTTATAATTCAAACAAATGTCAAAACTGCGACAAATGGCACCATACTATGCTGCATAAGGAATGGAGCAGAACTCCGGTAAGATGTCCTCAACAGGTAGTTGCAAAACCTCAGCAGGAGCCAATTAGGAAGGCCCAAATGGCCTCCACCTCCGGACAAACAGTGGAAGAAGTAAGCAGCCTAGTTAGCAGAAAATCGAAAAAACCCAACCAGAAGGAAGTTCTGCTAGCCACGGCATTTTTAAAAATAAAGGCAGCCGGAGGACATTATGAACTATTAAGAGCCTTGGTCGATCCAGGATCACAGGCATCTTTTATAACTGAAGAAGCAGCACAACTATTGGCATTACCAAGAATTAAAATCCAAGCAGACATCAGAAAGCTATGAAAAAGCGAAGCAGGGAAATCCAAAGGAAAATTGAAGTAGAAATGAGACCACGATTTTCCGGCAAATTCCGAATGTATGGGGATCTGCTTATAATGGCAAGACTGACAGGAACGTTGCCAAGGAATACGATCGTGGAAAAGGAAAAGGACGCATGGGAACACTGCCTACTGGCCGATCCTACCTACAACATGCCAGGTCCAGTAGATATCCTGATAGGAGCCGATCTATACAAGGACATACTCCTAAAAGGGGTCAAGAAGACACGACAAGGGATGATGGCACAAAAAACAGAATTAGGATGGATCTTATCTGGGGCAGTAGAGGCAGCCAAACAACCCAACATGAGAGTGGTGAGCATGGTATCTAACCTAGAAGAAGATCACCAACTCAGAAAATTCTGGGAAATAGAAGAGGTCTCAAGGGAGAAACCCATCTCTCAGGAAGATCAAGACTGTGAACAGCAGTTCGAGGAATCCCATTTTCGGAAGCAAGATGGGACTTATATGGAAAAAATACCATTCAAAGAGGACCCCAGTCATTTGGGCGAATCAAAAAGAAGAGCAGTTGCCAGAATGCTGCAAATGGAAAAACGATTCGAGACTAACAAAAAATTGGAGTACGAATATAAAGAATTCATGAGGGAATACATTTCCTTGGGTCACATGAGGAAAATTGATCAAGATGAGGTTCAGACAGGAGGATACTATATTCCTCACCAAGCTGTCATAAAAGAGGGCAGTGATACAACCAAGTTAAGAGTAGTCTTTGACGCTTCATCCAAATCATCAAATGGGAAAAGCCTGAACCAAATGATGTACACTGGGCCAAGGCTACAGCAAGATTTAACAGATATCCTTCTGAGATGGAGGAAATATGAGTTTGCATTAACAGCAGACATTGAGAAGATGTATAGACAAATACAGGTAGCTGAGGATGATCAGCACTTCCAGAAAATTGTGTGGAGGTTCTCGTAAACAGAACCACTCCAAGAGTATCAGCTAACCACAGTGAGTTATGGCACAACCGCAGCTCCTTACCTGGCAGTTCGGACTTTGCAGCAGTTGGCCAAGGATGAACAATTCCGATTCCGAAGAGGTTCTCAGATTGCCATGAAGGACTTCTATGTAGACGATCTTCTAACAGGAGCCAGTTCCAAAGAAGACGCAAGGAGCATCCAAGACGAACTAACCAAGATGTTGAAAACTGGAGGGTTTAATCTCAGGAAGTAGACTAGTAACCTTCCAGAAGCTGAAGGAAGCACCAACATCATATTAGGAGACAAGGAAGATGCTACGAGGAAGACACTGGGAGTACATTGGTCACCAACACTTGACGTACTACAATACAAAGTCAAGCAGCAACCAGAAGGCGAAATAACGAAAAGGAAGATCCTATCAGAGATAGCACAAATCTTTGACCCATTAGGACTACTAACACCAGTTATAATAACTGCTAAGTTATTAATACAAGAATTACGGGTCGGACAGTATTCATGGGATGAAGAATTACCCAAGGATATACAAGACAGATGGTCAAGATTCAGGCAAGAATTACCGAAGGTAGAGGAAGTGCACATCCCAAGATGGATAAATTATGGAGAGGATGGCCATACAGAGATGCATGGTTTCTGTGATTCCTCAGAGCAAGCTTATGGGGCGGCGATCTACATAAAAAGGTCTTCACCGTTAGGGACCACGACAGTGACATTACTCACAGCCAAGTCAAAAGTGGCACCCCTCAAGATGAAGAAGACACTGCCAAAACTAGAATTATGTTCGGCTGAATTATTAGCCAAACTAATAAAGAAGACCATTTCAACCATGGAGTTAGACAACATTGAAATCTATGCCTGGACAGATTCAATGATAACTCTAGCTTGGATAAAAGGAAGTCCAGAGAGATGGAAGAATTTTGTAGCAAATCGGGTTGCTACAATTCACGAGTGCGTCGACAAGCAGTGCTGGAATCACGTCAGGTCGAAAGATAACCCAGCAGACCTGGTCACAAGAGGAGTACAACCATCCAGATTAGGTGACCAAGAGTTATGGTTCCACGGCCCTGAATGGTTATCAAAGGAAGATACCCAGGAACGAATAAAGGCCCAAACAACAGTAGAGAGTACTACTGAAGAAGAAAGGAAAAAACCTCGGCAGGTAGCAGTTCATGCGGCAATCAGTGAGGCAGCAGATGACATGGAAAGATTCTCATCATACAACAAAATGATAAGAGTAATCGCTTACTGTAAGCGGTTTATGAAGAAATGTAGGAAGGAAGTAGTAGCGGTCCAACAACTAACCACCGACGAGCTACGGGATAGCCTAAAGTGCATAATCAAATCTGCACAAAGGCATGACTTCCCAAGAGAACATCACCTACTACAGCAAGGCAAAATGGTAAACAGCAAGAGTTCCTTGTTCAACGTGTACCCATTCCTAGATGGAGATGGAGTTCTTCCAGTGGGAGGAAGGATACAGCACTCGCTGTTACCTTACGATGAGAAACACCCCATCATCATAGCCAGCAACAGTCATATAGCCAAGCTGATCATCAGAAACGCGCATCACCAAACGTTACATGGAGGTAATCAAGCTACGTTAGCCTTCATCAGAAGAAAGTACTGGATAGTACGAGCCAAGCAGGCGATTTCCAAAATCATCAACAGATGCATGACATGCGCAAGGGTTAAGGCAGCACCTATGCATCAGCTAATGGGACAACTACCCCCTGCACGAGCGACACCGTCCATTCCATTTACACACACTGGACTGGACTACGCTGGACCAATCTAAATTAGAATATCCAAAGGAAAAGGCATCAAGTCCTACAAAGGATACATCGCCATTTTTATTTGTTTGGCCACGAAGGCCATACACATTGAAGCAGTGAGCGACATGACTGCTAATGCCTTCATAGCAGCATTCAGAAGGTTCACTGCAAGGAGAGGAAAATGCGCCCACATTTACAGTGACAACGGTACCAACTTTGTGGGAGCTAGTAAGCTATTGGACACCCAAATACAGGACAAATTAAGCACCGAAGCAGTCCAGTAACATTTCATCCCCCGGCAAGTCCCCACATGGGTGGAATCTGAGAGGCAGGGGTGAAGTCGATCAAGTACCATATCAAAAGGGTCATCGGAGACAACACACTCACCTACGAAGAGATGACAACCCTGTTGTATCAAATTGAGGCTTGTTTGAACTCAAGACCACTGACACCAATGAATAACGATCCAAACGACATGTCAGCAATCACCCCAGGACACTTCCTGATTGGACAAGCACTCATCACACCAGCCGAACCAGATGACACTATAGTTACTGACAATCATTTAAGCAGATGGAAATTGCTACAGAAAATGAAAAAAGATTTCTGGAAAGCATGGTCAACAGAATACCTATCCAGGTTACAGCAACGTGGGAAATGGAAAGCTCCGAGACAGAACATAGAAATAGGGGATTTGGTACTCCTCAAGGAAGACAACATATCGGCAAACAAGTGGCCGTTAGCACGAATAATTAATACACATCCAGGAAAAGATGGATTAATAAGAGTAGTGACAATCCAGGGCAAAGATAGAAGTCAAATCAAACGACCCATAACAAAGGTTTGTCAGCTACCTATAAACAACGAGGGCAATCCAGTGCACACAAGGATCAGCAGTTCCAGACCTACCACAAGGTCAGCACGGAGTCAAGATATGAAAACACACGCAGCATTATTTATATGCATGCTCATGATGTGTCACGTAATTCCCGGCAGTGTAGCGAACTATACGTTGCAAAGGTTACAACCCGGTATATACGTGGAACACGTGGGTAATTCGAAGCTCGATAGAGGGATAATTCGAATAGGGATGGAATATTTGATATCTGCCTTCATCACGGACGAGCATGGGATTAACGCCACCACTGAACAATTTAAACAATTATGCGACAACAGCAACGAGATGACGGAAGACCATTTTTGCAAAGACCTCATGCACCACATAATGGAACAACAAATCAATATCCTGTGGGACATGAGAAGCATCCGGACGATAGCTTCACACCGAACACGAAGAGGATTACTAGGGAAGTTTCTGACATCAGTGTTTGGAGTAAACGAAGAAGTGTACAAGGACATCGCTGATCTAGACAAGAATCAGCAGGTACTAATCGACGCTTCCGGTCACGAAGCGAAGTTGATGTTAGCAGCAATAACTACGGTGAACAATACAGATAGCAGGATCACAACAAAGTTAGAAAACTTTCGGGTAAAATTCAACCAAGGAATTCACCTTATTAACGAAATGAAGGCCTGGTACAGATCCATTGACGCCAATAAATAAAATGTTCAAGTGTTGTCAGCATATCAGCAACTATTTGCAGGAAGTGGCAGAAAAATACAAGAAGTTGCTTGACGCAGTGTTCAAGCGGAGCCATTTAGTTGAGTTCGTATCACCAGCTGAAATAGCAACAATAATAAGTCAGCTGTCCTTGAAGTTACCACCAAACTTACGAATATTGCCATCGCCAGTGTACAAGATGGAGGTGGGACAAACCAAGGAAGCCATCAAGATATTTGGATATTTCCATATCACCGAAGTAACCGAATACGAAGTCATCAAGGTCACCGCCATCCCTAGAAAAATAAGAAACGCAGAGTATGCAACAATCGCAGTCAACCCGTATTTCTTAGCTGTGGACTACAACCATCAGCAGTACTTCAGCATACCACCATCCAAGTTCGAGGTCAGCATTCCAATAACGGAACACACTTATTTATGTACACCCACTGTCATAAATAGTGTCGAGAAAAACCCCAACTGCATCATCGACGAGATGTATCAACGCTTGGACAAGGTGCCATGTAGCATACAACGCTACAATGTCACCACAATAAAATGGAAGGAGCTCTACAAGGCAAACACATGGATGTTTGTAGCCAACAAGGCCACCAGTGCAGCAATCATCTGTAACGACGTACGAGAGGAAGTGACTCTTGAGGATACCGGAGCCATCCAAATCGCTCCAGAGTGTTACATCCACACAGGACAACACATTCTGTACGCACGATCATTCAGTACGATCCCGGTCGTTGCAACATTCAATAAAATTCTGCAAGTCAACATTACATCACATGCAGGATCAATGGGGATCGAGTATCAAAGCTTAGCCGAAGAACCGAGTCTGGAAACATCAGGTCACGTAAGCATGCTGCTAACTCAACAGCAGCAAATAATACATGACCTATCCACTACACGCTGGAGGCAATTATCCATTACGACAGGGTCTGTGAGTAGTATAGTGACAATACTGGTCATTGGCCTACTGTGCGGCATCAGCTATTGTGTATGGAGACACAACTGCCAGATCAAGGGACAACAGAAGCCCAGCGCCGGCCAAGACGACTTCAGTTTGGAACCCTTATACACAACACCTCACGCCAAGGAAAATGTCCATGTAGCAGCCCCTGCAACAGACATCTAAACCCACACCAACCCCGATTGCTCTACAAGGGACCCGCCCAGAATGTTCAAACTATTTTTTGAACATGAATTTAGGGAATAAAGTGAAATAGAGTGAAAACGGAAGTGCACGCATTTAGCCTACAAAAGAACTGCATAAGTTACGCCAGATAAAATATGGGTCATGTTTCTGTGTCGCCATAACAACTAAGTGTAAACTACGCACGCAACAAGCGCCAGTTCCTTATATTTCAAAACAGACGTTGCAGTTTTTAATTGTGTATTACCGCATGTCAAAGGCACAGCGCAGCAGTTTTGTAACTAGTGGGTCAAAGATGACAAACTTAGCGTTTAATATTACGCACATATGATTGTAATTATTTATAGTAGGAGGCAAATTGGCATACATTTATTGTATAAAAGCTATGTGATATGTATTAGAATTTAATATACATTTAACCACTAATGTGTATTCATTGATGGGGATGAATATAGGCTACAAATATTCGTAAAGAGTGGGCAAAGCCTGGTCCTCTCACCCTATCTCTTAACAACAAAATAGACTCCATCTCCTGCAAAATAAAACTAAACTGGTTTTACAACAAAACATAGAATGTGTTAAGTTCCAATTAATTTTGGGACACATCTTTAACAATCCTTTTTCGAGCTCTGTGGAGAAAACCCTGTAGGTGTGTTAAAGACAATTGTCACAGCGAATGATACTATGGTTCATTACTATGATCCTTTGTCCAAAAGAGAGTCGATGGAATGGAGACGAAAAGGAGAAGCACCGCCAAAAAAGTTCAGGGTCCATCAGTCGACAAAAAAGGTGATGGCTACGATTTTTTGGATTGGGAGGGCAATCTTCTCATAGACTTTAAAGCACGCAATACCACAGTGAACGGGGCATATTATGCAGCATTCCTGCACAAATTACGACAAAAAATTCTGGAGAAAAGACGTGGGAAACTAACCAGAGGCCTGTGTTTGCTGCACGATAATGCATCCGTACACACTGCTGGAATTGCGAAAGCCGCAATTCATGACTGCGGTTTCGAACAAATCGATCACCCTCAGTATAGTCTAGATATGGCCCCCAGTGACTATTACCTGTTTGGAGATTTGAAAAAGAACCTTCGCGGGAGCCATTTCAGTGACGATGAAGAGGTGAAGGCTGCAGTTTGAGCACATTTTGAAGACAAACCGAAGGAATATTTTTTTAATGATATTGAATTGTTGCTGAAACGATGTAATAAGTGAATTGATGTCAGAGGGGAATATATTGAAAAATAAAATTTAATTTAGAGTCTACCTCGTTTCTTTCATAGTCAGGCCGGGAAATTTTGGCGCTTCCCTCGTATGTATAATGTATTGTTTAGGCTTTGTTTATAGACGGTGTTTTTGTTCTAAATGTTATTTCTAATCCTTAGCAATGTACAGTAGTTGTTGATAAATAAATATATGTGAACGAGTTCGTTTTCACTCCTGCTTCATATAATCACTAAAACACTGCAATAACTAAAAGGTTACGGGCCCAGATCACAGAGAATAGTGATTTGGAAGCTAAAGCAGGAAGATAGATAAAAAAATCTGTTTTTGGTAAAGGGAAGGTTTGACATTTAAAAAGTGTCACATTGTCACATCAGGTTTCACTTACTTGATCTGCTTGTGGAAAGTACAGTGAGGATATTTAATAATAAGATGGACAAGATTAGATTCCTAAACATTCAGAAATTTGATGGAAAAAAATTTCAACTTTGGAAGTACCTATCTGTTTAATCTTGTCTTTAACAGATTAACCAGATATAAATTTATAATTATTCATCTAAATTTTACGAAACATTCTAAAAGTTAAAAGCCACCAAAAACGCAATATTGCATTATGCAAGCGCGGCGACCTACTCACAGTCAAGTTTAAACACCTCGCAGTCGCCGCTCAGCATTTTTACACGGCTTCGCGTACACAATTACGCAAGGCCGTGACAAGGTTTAAATGCCTACAATCGCAGCTCAGCATAAAAGACGCTCGAGTTCATGGAGTCCATATCATATCACGGAAGCAAAACCGCTGAGTATTGTTTTGCAATACTAGTAAATTAACCTACTGAATATAATACATTGCACCTGTTATTAGAAATGAACTTTGTATATTACTATGATCTAAGCAAATTTGTTTGTATATATAGAACAATTATTTTTGTAATAAACCAGTCTGCATTTACTTGTTAGATTCACTTACTGCGTCGCTGGGGGTCCAAGCCTATAAATAATTAAGGGATGTGAGGCTGCATCTCACACAGTGACGAATTATCATCCCGTTAAGTGGCATGACTAAGCTGTCTTAAAGCGGAAACTGCTGTCTCAGTTCTGCGCTTAACATAAGGGATGGAACCAGCAAAATAACGTAACGGACGCCTGATTTCCACAGCCTCCAGGCGAATCTGTTCATGGTCCTTCGAGCCGGATCTGTCTACAACTAAGAAGAGGTACATCCCGAGAAGAAAACAACATCTACCAACCCACCCGGTTCCCCGAAAATGGCAAACAATATGGAGGAATTCAATCAGCTAGCTGTCGCCCAAGAAGAACTCGGCCAGAAGATCACGCAGGTATTTTCCAACAGCAAAAAGGACCCTGCCAGCCGAAAAACAGAAGCTTACATCGCCAGCCGAAACAAGACGCTGGACGAAACTTGGAACGCCGTGACCAAAAATCACGCCAAAATGGTGCAGCTAAGTATTCCTACACATAATTATTTTACCACAGGGTATTACGAACAAATTAAAGCCATCTACTGCGAAGCAAAAAGTTATTTGCAGAGCTGTTTAAAGGCAACTGAAAATCCCGACCCCCCTGAAACTAGGAGGCGAGAGGAAACAGTTGTAAATCCCGAGCAAAAGGTTCGTATCCGAAAACTGCAGATTCGGATGCAGAATTTTAAGCAATCTTTGGACGACGCCGAACTGGAACAAGCACTCGGAAGGCCCGCCATCACAAAGAGGGAATTAAAGGAAGAATGGGACCGGGTGATCGAGATGGACGAAGAAGTCATGTCTAACGAGATGGATTCAAACCAGACGCACTTCAGTCCTGAATTTACTACGTTGAAAGACAGGTACCGAAATTTAATTAATTTGTTACAAGCACCAACAAGGAACGAGCAAGCATCAGCCATCTCGCTTCCTCAAGTTAAAATCCCCATATACGAGGGAAATTATGAGGAATGGGCCACTTTTAAGGACCTGTTCACCAAATTAGTAGATGACAACCAAAACATGGATGATGTCATCAAAATGCAGTATTTAAAAACGCATGTCAAGGGAGAGCCCAGCCGACTAATCCAGCATCTCGCAGTGACTCAAGCCAACTACAACACCGCTTGGAATTTGCTGCAACAAAGGTATCAAAATAATCGCCTTATTCTAACCAAATTGCTAGACACCATCTTCGATCAGCCGGTCCTCTCCAAGGAATCAGCCCAAGGGTTGAAAAGATTGCATGACTCCACTAAGGAATGTGTGGAAGCAATCAAAAATTTGGGCATTTCCACCGACAGCTGGGGTCCGTGGATTAACCGAGTTATTACTCGAAAATGGGATCCTGAAACTAACAAATTATATGAGCGGTCGCTTCAGTGCCCAAATGAAGTTCAGGATCACCAAACTCTAATGGCCTTCTTACAAATGCGGTTCCAATCCTTGGAATCCATTGATGGAGCTCGAAAACCAACTCAGGACAAGCCACAGAAAAATTACGCTGCCGGATATCTCAACTGCAAGATGTGCAATGGGGACCATTACATCGATAACTGTGGTCAATTCCAGAGGCTCTCCACCCACGAAAAGCAAGAAGTGGTAAGAACCTACCGATTGTGCTTTCGATGTTTGCGACACGATTCTAATATACAATGTCGTTCGTATTATAACTGCAAAATCTGCCGCTTTCCACACCATACTCTGCTTCACAAGGCACAGCCGCCATCAAAGCCGATACCTGCTCCGAAGATGAAGACGTTTTCTCACGCAGCAGCCATGCAGACCTCCAACGCTCCAGAGAAGAAGCCAAAACCCACAATCATTGCCGCCAACCTAGGCGCAAAGAAGAGCCAAGTGCTACTGGCCACAGCAACGGTTCAAGTTAAGGCAGCATCCGGGATGACTCATCTCTTGAGGGTCTTGATAGATCCAGGGTCTCAAGGTTCCTTCATCACCGAAGCCGCAGCCGAATTATTAGCGTTACCCAGGACCAAGGTTCGAGCAGAAATCTCCGGAATTGGGAACAGCGAAACAAAAGTCGCAAAATGGAAAATCACAGGTTTGATTACGCCAAGATTTCCAAGTAAATTTTCCTTACCTGTTACTTTACTGGTACTTCCCAAACTTACAAAAACCATGCCTTCATCACCCATTCCGAACATAAAAATGGATGCCTGGAAACATGTCTTCATCGCCGATCCAACCTTCAACCGACCTGGCCCCATAGATATACTTCTAGGCGCTGAAGAATATTCCCAAATAATTCTCGAGGGAATCAAGAAATCCAACGATGGCATCCTAGGACAGAATACCGAATTGGGATGGATCTTATCAGGAACCATGGGAAGACGACCTCCCACCAGCCTTAAGGTCAACACCATGGTTGCCAAAATTGAAGAGGATGAGCAGTTGCAGAAATTCTGGAACATTGAAGAGGCTTCTCCTCAAAGGAAACTTTCCCCAGATGATCAGGTATGTGAAAATAAATTCACAGACACAGTCCAGCGAGACGTAGATGGAAGATACGTAGTAAGGATTCCATTCAAACAAACTCCAGTACACATAGGAAGGTCCAAACCCTCAGCATTGGCACGATTCATACATCTGGAGAAGAAATTAGGACAAGATCAAGATCTAGCAGTCCAATACAAGAAATTCATGCAAGAATACTTGGATTTAGGACATATGGAAAAGGTGGCAAAGGAAGATGAGAATAACGGCAAGTATTACATTCCCCACCATGGCGTCATCCGAGAAGCAAGTTCATCAACCAGGCTTCGTGTCGTTTTCGATGCCTCTAGCAAGGCCTCTCACGGAAAATCCTTAAATGAGATGATGTACGCTGGACCTAAACTTCAGCAAGAACTGGTCGACATTCTACTTCGATGGAGAACGCACAGGATTGTTTTTTCTGCAGACATTGAAAAAATGTACCGACAAATCAGAATGAACAACCAAGACCAGGAGTACCAAAGAGTCCTATGGAGATTCGACAAATCACAGCCAATCAGGGAATATAAGCTGTGCACCGTCACTTATGGAACCGCATCAGCTCCCTATCTTGCCATTCGAACCTTGCATCAACTCGCAGAGGACGAAAAGGTCTCATTTCCATTAGCTTCAGAAGCAGTGAAGAAAGATTTCTACGTGGACGACGTGCTTTCTGGGGCCGACACTGTGGAAGAAGCGATCCAACAACAAGGTCAGCTCATTTCCTTACTAAAGCGTGGAGGCTTTACTCTACATAAATGGTGCAGTAATGAGTCAGCCATCATTCAAGAACTCCCAGAAGAGTTAAAGGAACAAACATACCTCGAAATAAGTGAAGACGGCGTAAAAAAGTCCTTGGGCATTCACTGGTCTCCATATGAAGATGTTTTCTGTTTTAAGGTAGACGTTAAGCAACAGGAATCCACCAAACGCACCATACTATCCGAAGTTGCCAAAATTTTCGACCCATTGGGATGGTTAGCACCCGTCATCATCACTGCCAAGCTACTCATCCAAGAACTATGGCTCGAAAATATCAAATGGGATGACCCAGTGTCTGAAAATATCCAAGGCAAATGGGAGACGCTCAGGTCTCAACTCAAGGCAGTGGAAGAAATTACTTTACCAAGGTGGTTGTTTATCAAAAGGGAATCTCTAGTAGAGCTGCATGGATTCTGTGACGCCTCCGAAAGAGCTTTCGGGGCCGCGATTTATACCAGAGTCACCACATCATCCGGCCAAGTCAAGGTATCCTTATTAATAGCCAAATCCAAAGTGGCACCAGCCCGAGCCAAGACGACATTACCAAGACTGGAACTCTGCGCAGCAGTACTCCTTTCCAATCTACTTCAAAGGGTAATTGCAGCATTAGACCTTCCTAAGGTGTCTATCTTCGCCTGGACCGACTCCATGGTTACATTAGGATGGATAAAAGGAGACCCGGTACGATGGAAGACGTTCGTCGCGAATCGAGTAGCCGAAATCAACAATCTAATTCCGGCTCAACATTGGAACCACGTCAAATCCGAAGAGAATCCTGCAGACGTCATCTCCCGAGGCACTAGTCCAGAAAAACTAAAGAATCATCTCCTATGGTGGGACGGACCGAGCTGGCTAGTTAACAAGAGTTCATGGCCGTGTCAACCAGACACCGCAACCACCGAGGAAGAAGCAAGAAGTTACACTGTGCATCAAACTACCATTCATCAAGACGAGAACGAAGTCGTTCATCGTTTTTCTTCTCTAACAAGAATGGTACGAGTCATGTCACATTGCCGAAGATTCATCAACAAGTGTAAGCGACTTCCCACCCAATCAGGATGCCTATCAGTGAAGGAAATGGATGACACCATCCTCCTACTCGTTAAGGTCATCCAAGGAAGTGATCCTATTTTGAGGGCAACAGGATCTCAACTCCGGCAGAACAAATATGTGAGTTCCAGTAACAAGCTTGCCAACCTCAATCCCTTCATCGATCAGCATGAAATAATCCGTGTTGGAGGAAGATTAGAAAATTCCACCTTGTCCTTCAATGAAAAACACCCAATCATACTCCCGTACTCCAGTCATATTTCCAAACTAATAATCCAAGAGGCGCATCTACGCACGCTGCACGGTGGCACCCAACTCACTCTCTCATATATCCGAAGAAAATATTGGATCATCAACGCGAAGAAAGCAGTCAGCTCCAGCATCCAGAAGTGTTTCCGATGTCTACGATACAAAGCAGAGGCAGCACAGCAACTGATGGGAAATCTTCCATCAACCAGAGTGAATTCAACTCCTCCATTCTTCCATTCCGGAGTGGACTACGCCGGCCCAATACAGATCCGAACATCCAAGGGAAGAGGGCATTCTTCGCACAAAGGGTACATTGCTGTTTTTGTCTGTCTATCAACCAAGGCAATCCACCTAGAGGCCGTCAGCGACATGACAACCAACAGCTTCCTAGCAGTCTTCAGGAGGTTTACTGCCCGAAGAGGACGCTGTGCACACCTATACAGCGACAACGGAACAAACTTCGTTGGCGCAAGAAAAGTGTTGGACAAGGAGACCCGCCAAACAATTGAAGGCCCAGTTGTCCAAGAAACCTTAGCAACCGGTGGTACCCAATGGCACTTCATCCCTCCAATAGCCCCTCACTTCGGAGGGATATGGGAAGCAGGGGTAAAATCAATGAAGCATCATCTGAAGAGAACTATTGGCCACGTTACTCTCACCTTTGAAGAGTTAACAACTTTTCTCTGCCAAATTGAGGCCTGCCTAAACTCACGTCCTCTATGTCCACAAGGCAACGATATTGAGGACACAACTGCTCTGACGCCAGGCCATTTCCTAATAGGGAGGGAAATCATATCGCCACCAGACCCAATCAACACTCCAATATCTTCAAATCTATCGAATCGTTGGAGGATAATCCAAAAGATCAAGCAAGATTTTTGGAAATCATGGAGCTCGGACTACCTTCATGGACTACAGCAACGAAACAAATGGAAGAAACCATTGGAGAACACTAAAGTTGGAGATTTAGTGTTAATCAAAGAAGATAGTATCAATCCTAGTAAGTGGCCTTTAGCAAGAGTCACTGCAACTCATCCAGCAGCCGATGGATCAGTACGAGTAGTGACGCTCCAGAAATCAGGAGGACATCAGCTAAAACGATCCATAGGCAGCATCATTCCATTACCAGCAACTACCGAGGAATCGCAGGAACCAGAGGCAGAAGATAAAATTTCAACTAACATTATCCAGACACGATCATCCCCAGCACCAAGGAAATCTGTCGCGTCCAAATGGAAACTGCTGTTACTCATCTTTACCCTTCTTACCACCAATACATTAAGTAAAGCAGAATTTAATATCCAAAAACCAGACAGCGGGTACTATGTAGAACACATTGGACACGGGAAGATTGAGAGAGGAACATTCCGGATCGAAATCCAGTTCGAGAGGGGGAAGATCGAAGAAGACTTCGAAACAGTCACAGACATGGTAGACAAATTCGACAATCTCTGCGACTCTGCAAAAGAACTGTCCGAAGACACATTATGCAAGACACTGGTGCATCATCTTCTGGAACAGAAAAAGCATATGGAATGGATTAGAGATGGTATGGAAGAAATAATAACAAGACGAGAAAAAAGAGGAGTCCTTGGCACAGTATTAACATCAATTTTTGGAGTCAACGATGAAGTCTATCAAGATATAGACAGGCTAGACAAGAATCAACAGGAACTAATAAAAATGGACAGTCAACAATCCAAATTCTTGCTATCAGCACTTTCCAGGTTTAATGAAACCGAAGAACGAATCGACAAGAAGCTGGAACATTTCCAAGAAAAATTAAACCAAGGAATCCGGGCCATTAACAACATGGACAAATGGTATAAAGCAACCGACTCCAACCGACTAAATATTCACATCATCAGTGTGTACCAAGTCGCCACAAATGTAATTAGTGAACTGTGCAACTACCATATTCACATCTTAAACGTTCACTTCCAGCAAGGTAATCTGTACGAGCTAATAACACCTGCTCAAATTAAACAGATCCTCGCTAATGCAACCAGTAAACTTTCACCAAATTTGGAGATATTACCAACGCCAATTCTAAAGGTTGACATTGGGCATGACGACATCTACATCAACGTCCAAGGGTATTTCATCATAGTGGAAAAAACGGAATACTCCTTAATTAAAGTGACACCAATTCCTCTCCAAATCAGCAATGGATCCTACTGGATGATCGATGTGCCGAAAGGAATCTTCGCTGTGGATTACAACCTACAAATGTACTTCCACGAAACAGATGAAGAATTCAAAGAAGAGCTACAAATTTCTCCCACTACTTATGTTTGCAGTCCAACGGTAGTTAAAGGAATTGAAAACAACCCAAACTGCATCATTGACGATATATATCACCGAGTAGAAACCAGTCAATGTCTCCTACGAAGACATCGCATCCAGTCCATTATTTGGAAACAATTGTACATGGAAAACACCTGGCTATTTGTAGTCAGTAAGCCAACCCGCATAGCAATCACTTGTAGTGGAAACAGGGAAGAAGTCACCGTCAACACTACAGGTGTCATTCAAATTTCATCGGATTGCATCATCCAAACTGCGAGGAATACATTAACCCCAAGGCACAACAGAAAATACAAGATCCTGGCTGGATACTCCAAGGCTATCAGTATCAATATTACCAACCCAATCACAACAAACTCATTTTCAGAAATCGCAGAGGAACCTGTACTAACTCAGTCAGACCACTTCGAAGACCTACAAGCATCGCAGTTAGATTTCCAGGAGCATATAAAAAACTTCACCTGGAAAGCCATCCGACATCATTCTCACCTGTCTATTGGGGTCACAGGCAGCCTTTTGGGAACCGCTGCCCTACTAGGAGCTATCTACTACATTCGGCAACGAATAACACGAAGGAAGCCACCACCCGCACAACCCCAGGCAGAAGAATATCCTCTCAAAACGCTCCATCTCGAAGAAACAATATAATTTATCGGTTTGCTTTTTTGTGGCTTAAAATTGGCAATATGTTTAATCTTGTCTTTAACAGATTAACCAGATATAAATTTATAATTATTCATCTAAATTTTACGAAACATTCTAAAAGTTAAAAGCCACCAAAAACGCAATATTGCATTATGCAAGCGCGGCGACCTACTCACAGTCAAGTTTAAACACCTCGCAGTCGCCGCTCAGCATTTTTACACGGCTTCGCGTACACAATTACGCAAGGCCGTGACAAGGTTTAAATGCCTACAATCGCAGCTCAGCATAAAAGACGCTCGAGTTCATGGAGTCCATATCATATCACGGAAGCAAAACCGCTGAGTATTGTTTTGCAATACTAGTAAATTAACCTACTGAATATAATACATTGCACCTGTTATTAGAAATGAACTTTGTATATTACTATGATCTAAGCAAATTTGTTTGTATATATAGAACAATTATTTTTGTAATAAACCAGTCTGCATTTACTTGTTAGATTCACTTACTGCGTCGCTGTGGGTCCAAGCCTATAAATAATTAAGGGATGTGAGGCTGCATCTCACACAGTGACGAATTATCATCCCGTTAAGTGGCATGACTAAGCTGTCTTAAAGCGGAAACTGCTGTCTCAGTTCTGCGCTTAACATAAGGGATGGAACCAGCAAAATAACGTAACGGACGCCTGATTTCCACAGCCTCCAGGCGAATCTGTTCATATCAGATGGAGATTATTTTGAAGGCTGAAGATATCGCAGATTTGGTTAATGGAAGAATAGAACCTCCAGCAGAAACGTCCGACGCCAATTAAAGAAGGAATGGGAAGACCTTAATGCAAAAGCAATGCTTTTAATATCAACTTCGATGAAATTCGGTCAGTTACAAACAGTTATGACCTGTGAAACAGCCCCGGAAATTTCGACAAGGTTTAAATAGTTCATGAACAGAAGTCGGCAGTTAACAAGGTGATAAAACAACAGTTTTTCAATTACCGTATGTCCGAAACAGGCAACATTGCACATCATATTAGCAAGATCGAGTCGATGTCACAAGTCTTAGCAGATGTTGGAGAAAAAGTAGCAGATCTTGATAAAATAGCTAAAGTTCTAGGAAGTTTACCTCCCAAATATTTCCCATTTACAACAGCATGGGATTCTTATGACGAGAGTAAACAAACGTTTGACAATTTGACTGCCAGACTTCTCAAGGAAGCACGCCGACTAAGTGAAGCAGATGATGTATCTACTGCTGGTGCTGCAGTTAAAACTCAAAAGACAGCTCAGTCGCAAGCTAACAAAAATAATTTTAGAAAAACGGAGTGTGCTTTTATTGCTCAAAAAGAGGTCACTTCAAGTCCGAATGCAGATCACGACTAAGAAACCAAGATCAAGGAAGTAGTTGTAACCATTATGATAAAAATCAAGCTTTGAGTGCAGAAATTAAAAATATTAATGCTAATGGTTGTTAAGATATTTGGTTAGCTGACAGTACAGCGTCAAAGCATAAGTATGACTTCGCACAAGGATTGGTTTACCGATATTGAACCTCTACTATCTTCAATAGTAATTCAGATAGGTGACAATTCTTTTATACAAGCAGAAGGGATCAGAAAGGTCCAAATTATTGCATCAGTAAATGGCAGAAGAGTACCACGTACTCTGGTAAATACATTGTATGTTCCTAAGTTAAAGAAATAGTATATTGTATGTTAAGAGCTGAAAGTGCATTCTTGCCGCTTGCGCATGAGTATTGCTGGTTGAGACGAAGTCGAAACCAGCAATCATGCAAAAGCGGCAAGCGCACTTTTAGCTCGAAATATACATACTATTTTTTCGACGACTGAGCATATTATTAAAGGAAAATATCAAATTTTATTTTATCGCAAAAATTAATTGACAATCAAGTTAACATTACTCGCACCGTCTATGACATGTGACGCGATTATATTTCCACAAATGACGGGCGTTGTCAAGGAAACATTCGGACGTGGCTACCTATTTTGTTCACGCGGAAACCCAAAACGCTCGGCGCAAGCGGCAAGAATGCACTTTCAGCTCTTAACATACAATATACTATTACCGGTCCCTGATGCCCACTTTCCGATCTTGACCGGAAAACGTTACTTTCTGTCGAAAAAATTCTCCAGAAAGTGCATATTTTCTGGTCGGTCGTAAAAAAATGATGAAAACGCACCCTCAGCGGAAAATGTCAACTTTCTGTTGTCAAATGACAGTGAAAAAAATCTACTTTCGATGTCAGTCGTCGAAAAAATCTATTTTCAGTGGGAGCAGTGACAAACAGGAATTGCGAAGTTATGTTTCGCAAAAATATAATAGAAGTTAGAAACTCTCACGGCTTAGTAGCTTCAGGTATAAAACTAGCAAACCAATGTTATAAAATGCACTTTGAAATGCCTCATATTCAACAAGGAAATGCAGCAGAGGTAAATCAAGTTTTATTATGGTTAGGTCACGTTAATTTTCAAACTTTGAAACAAATGTCAGATAAAGGATATCTACCTGGAGTAAATATTAAAGAGACAGTTTTTTCTGTCAAAGTTGTCAGTTTGGCAAGCAGCACAGAAAACCCTTTAAAACAAATCTTCAGTTACGTGCTCAAAAACCAGGAGAATATATACATTCAGATGTGTGTGACAAAACATCAAATGAACTTGAAAGAATGTACAATAATAACACAAATTATGCTAACTTTGAAATTGAAAATTTATCTGAACAAGAACAAGAAATAGTCGAAAATGTTTTTTAACAATATTGTGAAGGTTACTGAAGTCCCAAATAATGATGCTGATGAAGTATTAACCAACACTGAAGAGGAAAGGGAAAATCCAGAGAAATATTTATGTCGCCTCAGGAATCGAGAAACCATAAAGCCACCACTTTGTTTTGGAGATGACATTGTGATATGGGATGTTCGACAGTGATAATTGATGAACCACAGACGTATGAAGAAGCTATGGCAAGTGACAAGAAAAATGAATGGCAACAAGCTATGCAACAAGAAATTCATTCGTCAAAGAAAAATGGAACATGGAAGCTTGTAGGTAAAGGTACCACAAAATCGAGAAGCAATAGGATGTAAATAGGTATATAAAGTTAAACGTAAACCTGATGGAACAATTGACAAATACAAAGCTAGATTATGTGCAAAAGGATATTCTCAAAAATCTGGTATTGACTATAAAGACACTTTCTCACCTGTGGTTAGGTATGATTCTGTAAGATTATTATTAGCAATGACAGCTGTCAAGGAATTAGAAATTAGACAGTTTGATGTGAAAGCTGCTTTCTTCAACGGCGATTTACATGAAGAAATTTACATGAGACAGCTGGAAGGATTTGCTGAGGATGATTCAACTTTGGTATTCAAATTACAAAAGAGTCTTTATGGCCCAAAACAGTCACCAAGATGTTGGAACCAAAAATTCATTGAATTTATGGCCACATATAATTTTAAGCAACTAGAAGCTGATAAGTGTGAATTTTATGGTAATTTTAAAGGAGAAGAAGTTTTTCTTGCTCTTTACGTTGATGATGGACTGATTATAAGTAAATCTGATTTAATTATTCAGACCATATTGAACGATATGAGTGCCAGGTTTGAAATTACCATTTGTAACCCAGAATATTATGTATAGTTTGACCGTCCAAATTTCGTTGTTTATTTTTAAGATTATAATGTCAAATTTGTTTATTTCTATGCACTCTTCGTGGAAATGTATTTAAAGCATCACACAACACGTTAATAATCAGGTACGTATTGGTTAAAAAATGCAAAAGTTACATCTTAACCACATTTTCAAATTAAACATTAAAATATTCAGTTCTCAATAACATTGAAAACGGAAAACGTAAACGGAAAACACAAACGGAAAACGGAAATACACACATTACAAGAACGCTTTAGCAGAAAGGTATTGCAGTGGTTAATAATGTCGATGTTTTTACAACGTCATTTATTGCATTTATTAACCAATACGTACCTGATAGTAGGGTTGTGCGATGCTTTATATAGATTTCCACGAAGAGTGCATAGAAATAAACAAATTTGACATTATAACCTAAAAAATAAAAAACGAGATCTGGATGGTCAAACTGTAGGAATCGAAATTAAACGGAACAAAGACCAGAAAAGGATCTTTTTCAACCAGGAGAGCTATATTACCAGACTTCTGAAGAAATTTAACATGCAACATTGCAACTTAACTGCTGTTCCTGCAGATCCGAACGTAGTGCTTTAAGTTTCAAAAGAAAATGATACTGGTAACGAAATTTACAATGTACCCTATAGAGAAGCAGTAGGAAGCTTAATGTTTTTAGCAACTGTAACAAGACCAGATGTCATGTACGCAGTGAGTCAAGTTAGTAGATATTTAAACAATTCAAATAAAGAACATTGGGCTGCTGTAAAAAGAATATTTCGTTATTTGAAAGGAACCAAAGATTTCGGTTTATGCTACAATGGGAAGGAACTTAATGTGACTGCATATTCTGATGCTGATTTTGCCGGGGAGCAAGATACTAGAAGGTCAACAACTGGATATGTGACTGTTGCAGCTGGAGCACCTGTTAGTTGGTCTTCACATAGGCAAAAGTGTGTTTCACGTTCAACTACAGAATCAGAATATATAGCTGCATCTGACGCTACCCAAGAAGTAGTTTGGTTAAGAAAATTTCTACAAGAACTTGGTATGAGTTTAAATGGACCCACAAAATTGTTTGTCGATAACAAAAGTGCTATTCGACTGGTTAAAAATGAAGAACACTATAAGCGGACAAAACATATAGATATTAAGTATAATTTTATACGCCAGCATGTAGATTGTAGAAGAAGGTTCAGTGTCAGTCATATATGTTAATTCGGAAGCACAGTTGACTGATATGTTTACCAAGGCTCTACCACGACTGAAGTTTACAAAAAACAGACATTTACTTTCAGTTACTTTGCACCTGTAAACAAAGAGTGGGAGTATTGTTTAGGCTTTGTTTATAGAAGGTGCTATTGTTGTAAAAACAAAACTTAAAATTTTTTTTTATTTAAAAATTTAGAAAATAAGGTACCCCCCCCCCCCCCCCCCACAACCGCATCGGTAACTATCTTAAAAAACACAATCGACCAGTAGAAAATCTCCAAACGACGAATTTTACATAAATATCGAGTTTAAGGTTTTTCTTATAGTTGTAACTCTTTACCAATTTTGCAACCCCCAAATCCACCTGGGCTGTAAACCTCTCACGTTCCCAATTCTCCTAAAAAATACAATCGACCAGTAGAAAGTCTCCAAACCGCAAATTTCACATAAATATTGATTTTAAGGATTTTCTGATAATTATAACGTTTTCTTTATTTTGCACCCCAGATCTACCTGCGCCACAAAATTCCCACATTTATAATTCTTGTAAAAAATACAATCGACCACTAGAAAGTTTCCAATCAGCGAATTTCACACAAACATTGATTTTATAGTTTTTCTGATAATTATAACGTTTTCCGCATTTTGAAACTTTCAAATCTACCTGAGGCGCAAAACTCCCATGTCCCTAATTCTCTTAAAAGAATACAATCGACCAATAGAAAGTGTTCAAACAGCGAATTATACGCAAATATTAATTTTAAGGTTTTTCTGATAGTTATAACGTTTTACCCATTTTGCAACCCCAATTTCACCTGGGCTGCAAAACTCCCACATCCCGAATCTCTTAAAAAATACAATTGACCAGTAGAAAGTGTTCAAACAGCAAATTTCAAACAAATACTAATTTTTAAGGTTTTTCTGATAATCATAACTTTTTCCCATTTTGCAACCCCCATATCCACCTGAGCCGCAAAATTCTTTAAAACCCACAGGTTCGCCCAGATACTGCCAAAAGCGAAATTCGACATTCTTTTCTATCCCCCTGCTTATGCCAACATCGAATTTGCTACAAACGCACCTCAGCGTCATACGCCTGTAACTTCGCCCCGTTCATCGCAGACCAAAAAAAAAAACAACCAGTACGATGACCGTTGGTTCATCCTTTTTCTAACTAGCTTCAAATCACGTATGGCTTTTTCAAAAAGTATGCCATGTAACTGCACCCAACACTTTCGTGCCCAAAAAGTCATTTTAACCTCCATATTTTTGCCCCCTCGAATCCCAATATTTATAAGGTCTTCTGGTCCTTGACGAGATCTTCAAAATGACACCAACATTCACCTGCAATACGTGCAACTTGCAAAAGTTCGTTAAAATTGCTCACTTTCCAAGCGTCACACAAATCGCTTCTGGAGCCCCGCACTACCGTAACACTTTCAATTCGTTAAACATCTTCAATGTTCAAAAAACCTTCATTCATTCAAGAAAACTGTATGTTTAGGTGAACTATATTTAATGCTTTATTAGACAATACAAAAATAATAAAAGCCTCATTTACGGTAGGCCTTGGAAAGAAAGAGAAAATCTAGTCATGTCTCAATTTAAGTCTGTAGGTGAATGTCAAATAGCATTTTGTTTAAGAAAATGTCTATCACTGTGACAGGCATTGCATTAAATTTACTTGTATTAAGCAAAAAGGAAAATAAGATGGCATTTACACAACAACAGCGAGTGTTTTTGTTGGAAAGTTATATTGAAAATTGAAGAAAAGTCGATGAAAATTGGTTTTACTCTATTGAAGACACTTTTAGGGAATTAAATAAAGAGTTTCCCGCGGCAGCTAGACAATATAAGGTATTTAGCGATTCTTTATCAAGAATAGTCCATAACTTCCCCGAAACTGAAAGTATAAACCGGAAGCAATTAAATGTTTCATATGCAACATCTTAACACGCCTCGAGCTACACGCCTCGCTCTTGAGGGTGTGGCGTGGAATAAAAAGGCGGCTTAATGCCCACACGTGCTTTCCTAGCTCAGCGGATGTGAGTGGGGCGACCAATGTGAGAAAAGGCTGGAAAATGCTAGGGCCAATGGTTCCTGATTGGCTAAAAATAATGATTTTTGATTGGCAGAATACGTTTTTTTAAATTTATATTTCACTAATCTATGGGCACATTAATACATCCTTAACCTAATCAATATACCATACAATAACAAACACACATACACGGAACAAAAGAACAAACACAACACACATGGAACCTTACCTTACGTACACTTAATCTAATTAATACAACTAATCATAATACAAATAAACGGACAAACGACACATATTTAATTGTTTAACAAAGAAGGGATACGAACTAGTTATTGTTTCTGGCACTTAGGCTACAGTTCGGGGTGGGGGGGGGGGGGAAGAATGCGCACTTCACCAACACTACGAGCGCGTGTCTTGTCCGCGGACCCGAACTCACTCTCGGATCACAGAAGGGGGAAAAGAGGGAGCGTTTTCCCGGCTGCAAGTGAGCGTTCCTTCACTGGCGGGGGCGGCGTCGACGCTGTTGGCGCCGCAGTCGCGGGATCATGCGGGGCTCTGACACCAAGGGCAGCGGCGAGCGGAGACGCAGGAGGGCGTTCCTCCTCGGGTCCCTTCCCTCCGTGGAGAGGGCGGTGGTGCGGTCGTGGGCGGTGCGGGGGCGGCGCGGGGTCAGCTGCACTTCGCGCAGCGGCAGGCGGTAGTCGGACTCAGGCCGGGTCTCCTCCCATAAGCGCTCAAACTCGGCCTTCTCTTCCTGGCTCAAGTAGAAGGCGACTCCCAGGAGTTGGGGGCGGCAGGTGATGCGAGCTTGGGCTATGCGGAGCGGCGGACGAGCGACGGGGGTTACGGCCTCGTAGGCGGCTCGTCCAGTCGGCGTATCTCCGGGCTGTGGCGTGCGGGGGCAGCTGGGGGATGGCGTCTCCGTGGGGGCGGCGGCTTGGGCACGTAGGGCACGGCGGCTCAGTCGGGCTTTTTGGAGAAGGGTAGCCTCGGAAGAACTGGGCGGCGAGGGCCCGAAAAGGTGCTCCAGCAGCTCTTGTGTGCTAAAAAAAAGAAAGAAAACAGGGGGATTGATGACCTATTCGTACCTAAGCTGGCGGCGGTGCCGGGGCGGTAGTCTGGCTTAACGTGACGTCCGGGGATGTGTCCCGGGCTTACTTTTGCGGCATCCTGTCTGGACGTGAGTAGCGGTGTGGTGGAGCGGTGCAACGCCGGCGACGAAAAGCGCTGGAGGTCCGGGGGCGGCAGGGCCTGGGGCAAGGCGGCGCACTAAGCAACGTTCACGGCAGGCGGCGACGTGGACGACGAACCAGGGCTCAGCTCGACCTGGGGCTGGGTGCTCTTCGAGAGGTAGGCGGCGGCGGCTGCGACTCGGACTTCCTTTGTTCTTGTGATCAAGAGGATCTAACAAGGACTCGGGGTCACGGAGTCGATTTCCACCATCTAGAGGATCTAGCAAAAGGTTTCTTCGTTCTTTCCAGAGACCGGAGGGTCTCTGCTGGAAGGGAAGTTGACTCGAGATCAAGAGGATCGACCGAATGATTTTTCTGGCCGAGGAAGCTTCTTTTAAAAGGCTCGTCTACTCCCACTGCCTTCTTCCGGACGGTCGTGCTACTTTCGCTTCCGGGGATCGTTTTGTGATTAATTACTTATTTCGCGTTTGGCGCACTTATTTTTGCTCGGAGTTTTTTTTATGCGGCCCATTGAACTGCTGACGCGAAGACGCTTCTAATGGCACCCTGCTTGCCTATGTTACGCTCAATTGGCCGGTGCGTTTAATTAGGGCGCGAGATGAGTATTTGATTAAGTCTTCGCGTGCGCCGCTGGGTCTAATCTGAGCCGTATGTTAATCCCTTGGCGCTATCCGCCTCGTGTTGGAGAGGCGCTTAAATCCTTTTACCTGGATTAATGCTCAAGCCGAGTGCCTCCCTTTGTTCGTTTTGTGGAATTTTCCTGGCACGCGGCCGGTGATTTGTACGGAGCTATAACGTCTTTGTTTGCAATTTGTATTTTCGTTTAGCGTTGCTCTGATTTCTAATATTTGCCCGGGACTTTAGGCTGTTTTTGTCCAGCGTTCTAAGCTGCTTTGCTTGGACTCTGTATGCGTTAATTTCTTTTAATATTTAAACTTTCGGCGTTTTAGCTTGCACTTCGTCTTGTTTCGATGTTAGGTTTTCAACACGCCTTAATATGCTTGCGCCTGGCGCTGAAGTTATTAGCGGTGGCTAATCCTTCAAAGCCGATTACTCTTTAACGAAGTTTAGGCGTCTTTTCTTATTTAATCGTCCGCGTTATATCATTTCCATTGTGGGCGTCTTGGTTTTTGTCGAGTTGCATTCTTTTCCTAAAACTGTTTGGAGGCGACGTGCAGGTCGGTGCTTGAGCGTTGGGGTCGGCTGGCTTTTATTACCGGGGTGATCCTAGTTATTTATGACGTTGTTTTGCAATTCTGAGCTGACGGTGTTTGCTTGGTTATTTTTAATTCAACCCCAAAATTCAATGTGTTTTGAGAACAAATGATCGCGAGGCTCGAGGGCGTGAATCACATGTAATAGATGCTTACATGTGTGAATCATATCAATCTTATAGGATGTTAAGAAGCAACTTGCATTATCTTCCTTACCGGTTACAAATGTACCAGGAACTGCTGCCAAACGATTCTCCGGTTAGATTGAAATTCTGTAACTGGTTTATCAATAATTTCGGAAATAACAATGATGCGTTTGAGAAAACTTTCTTTATTGATCAAGAATACTTTTATTTATCTGGCTACATAGATTCACAAAATATGAAGTTATGGAGTGCTGAAAATTCTCACAAATTTGGTAAAGGTTATGAAAAATAAAGAGTTGATGGTTTTATGTAGGGAAGACATGTTGGAAGTTGTTGAGGAAATTCATACAATATTTGGACATTGTGGAGCAAGAAAAACTTGGTTAATGTTTCGTGAATGTTTTTATAGGAAAAATTACATCAAAGTAATTAAACAATTAATACAAATTTGCCAAATTTGTCAGTTTGCGAAAGAAAAGAATTTTAAAAATTAGAATACCTATTGTTAAAAGTATTAGAGTAAACGAACCGATGGAACTGGTAGCTATTGATTACTTGGGAAATTTAGTTACAGGGAAGTATGGGTACAAGCATATTCTTATTATGGTAAATGCGTTTTCGAAATTTATAAAATTATATCCAGCAAAAACCAGTAATACAAACATGTTATTAAATCAATTGAACATTTTCAAGAACAACTAGGTAAACCAAGAAGAATATTTGCAGACAATGCAACATATTTCCGAAATGCAAAATTAGTTCATAATTTGGAGAGGAAAAGAATAAAGATTTGTTTTTGTAGTATAAGACAACTTCAAAGTAATATTGCAGAAAGGTACATTAAAGAGGTGATCAAATATTTCAGAATACTAACACATGAAAATCATAATAAATGGGTACAATATTTGCCAGAAGGGGAAAGTTTTATAAATAATGTTCCGAATACAACAACGAAGATTAGTCCAATTACTTTGTGTAAACAAGTAGTACCAGCTAGAAATTGGAGGAAAGAAGTAAGTAATGTTGAAATAATGCAATTATTGGAAAGAACTAGAAGAACGTTAAAAACGATTCACGACAGATACGAAGAAGAGCAGAATAAAAAAATATTAAAACGGATGCAATTTCAAATAGGAGACTTGGTAATTGTAAAGAAAATCAGGGTAGCAAACAGGAAGGAAAAAATATGTGTAAAACTTTTATATGCATATGAAGGACCTTATAAAATACAGAAAATATTTAATAATAATAACATGAATGAGTTAATAAATGAGAGAGGTGGACGAATAAGAGGGAGATTCCATATAACAGTGATTTATCTATACATTGTCTAAAAGAATGTTAGTGTAACGTTTCGCTCCCATTTTAAATGCTATTTAACAACAATCGATCATTGTTGCATTTAAAAGTACGCTTGTAACAATTAGCGCTCCAACCTGCAGATTCTTCGCTGTGCGCGAGCCTAACGTAATTACGTTTTCGACGCATCCCTGCTCCTCGACCACGAAGATACTCGACGAGCCGAAGGCAGCGTTTAAAAACCGAATGCCCCGCAGTTTGGATCACCAGAAACCCGACCTGAATAATTCGAAACATTAACTCGATCTCCCCCAGGTACCTGCCTACATAAACGTATTTCTGGATTCGGACTGCGTTTATTAGGATTTATTTGTAAATTGAAAACAATAAGGCTATTTCGCACCAATCTGGAATCGGATGGTGCATGTTTTATTCTTATAATTCCGTAAGGTTTGTCACGAGCGTTCGCACACGAATTAAGATTATATTTGGTTATCGAAATAACTTATTTTCGTGGGCCAGCGATCCAGGCAATCCTACAGAGTGAATAAAATACAATCGAACTCGGCTGGAATATCGGCGAGTTTCAATTGGGTTTATTCCGTAAGACTAAAGCTAACATTTAGATATAACCTCGACGAACATTGAAGTAACAATAACTCAAATCTAGTAAAGCCACTAAACACCTGTCAGAATAGAGTTGAATTTGCATATACTTCAAAGTACTTTAGAGTAAATTTCGTTGGCATTAAATATTTGCAAATTATAGAGTCAGTTCACATTTCATGTAGAAGATAGTAAGCAGTTGTACAAATTAGATACTTACCCGGTGATAGCATATATTATAGCGGCCTTCACACGCGCCGTTTTATAAGATAACCTCGAAAGGAATTTTGATCTACGGTCAAAGGTCGACTGCACTCTTAACTTATCACTGGGAGTTGCACGTGTGCAGTTGTGTATTTAATTTAAACAAATTATAGTTCCGATCCAGTCATTTCATAATTAAAAATAAATCAGAATCTTCCTTTTGTTTACACCGACACGTATTGACATATTTAATTTTTATTTTGGTTTCCAGTTGTACCAACTTGATCTCGCAGACCTTATACATCGAAGCCCACGGGTATACATCGGTGCATAAGAGGTGGCCTACCGTCTCCGAAAACCAGGACGAAAAATCAAATATAATTAAATTGTAACTTTATACGAAGAACATCCATTTTATTTTAGTTTTGTACATGAGTAGGCAATAAATGTATATAGTAGTCAAACCTGTTTCTTTAAGTCCGTCAGAGTAATAGTCAATTGAGCCCTCACCCATACTAGAGCTACCAATTTTAAAAAGGGCATATTTGTTAATGCTACAGGGGCACTTTCCAAATTAATTATAAACCTGAAATCATTACGAAGTCCCAGTTAGCATTACAAAATGGCGTCCCCGAGCAGGAACTGAACTCTGACTGATTTAAAGAAAGTTTCCAGAAACCAGAAACCAGTCATCACCGTGGCGCCCGGGCAATCCAGAAGTTGTAAGACAAAAATAATAACTTATATAAACTACAGTCTAAGTATAAGAACATATTCTAACTTTATTTCCGAGCTTTCAGAATGGACGACAAGGTAGCAACGGAAACTACGCTAAACGTTCCCCAAAAGACAGCAACCCCAGCCAAGATAAAAGTATCATGGATCCACCACCTGCCGGTGGCAACATTAAGGGAAGTCGTAGCCCGTGCAGGGTTGGATAGCCAGGGAACCGTAGACCAGTTAAGAGCCAGATTAAAGGCGTATCTGCGAGAGGAAGATCCTACGGAAGAAACGTCTGCAGATGAAGCCGACCACGAGCCAAGGGAAGAAGATCCGATAACGGTACCTCCAGGTCCCAGCAAGGCCCAAATATGCAACAATATTAGGAAGTGGGGCCTGAAATTTGATGGCGCTACCGACCCCATTTCCTTCCTGGAAAGGATAGAAGAGTTATCCGCCTGCTATCAGTATAGTGAACAAGAAATACTTGCCGCATTACCGGAGCTCTTCAAAGGCAAAGCCTTGCTATGGTACCGGAACAACCGGCAAAGCTGGCCAAACTGGGATCACTTCACGCAAGCGTTTCGAACCCAGTATTTACCTCCGCGATTCCAGTTTCGAATGGCTGAAGAGATTCGGAATAGGACCCAGGGGCAAAAGGAGTCGGTAGTCGATTACGTCACTGCCATCCAAACCCTCCTACGCAGAAGCGGAGTGACCGACGAGAGCCTACAATTAGAAAGGATCTACGAAAACCTCCGCCCAGAATATAAGCTATACATTCGCAGGAAAGATTTCCAAAGCTTAGCAGAACTTACCCAGATGGCGGAAGAGTACGAGACCGTGCAGTTAGAGCAAGCCTCATTCCAACCGCCTCCTACGGCTAACCAGGCGTACGTCTTCGAGACGGCGTACCAACCAACCCGAATCAAATCACTAAGCACTACCTGGAAGACGCCGTCCATCGCGGCAGTAAGCAATCCCGGAACGGCGGCAGTTGCATCAGTCCAGAGACAAGGGAGCCCCGCTACGCGGCCTGCCTATAGTCGACTGGACCATTGCTGGAAGTGTGGTCAGAGAGGCCATCAACGTTTTAACTGCCGTAGACCCGCCAAGAAGTTTTGCTCCTGGTGCGGCCAGGAGGGCATCCTATCCAGGGACTGTAATTGTCCGAGGTCGGGAAACGAGCCAGGCCGTCGGGGAGACTGAGGCACCCGCGACGAAGAAAGGCCCGAGCCTCCAACCGCCGTAAAGGCGCCGAGTGGTCACAATGGCTCCAGCAAACCAAGACATTTGATAAAAATACGAATACCTCATCAGTAGCCATTATCGACGCCAGACTATTCGTCCCAGTAGTCATCCGAGGAAGGAAGTTCGACGCCTTAGTGGACACCGGGGCCGCACGATCTTATGTGGGAGAGAAACTCCATCGCTTCCTGGAAAAACAAGGTATACTAGTGCAACCGCAGACCCAGACTCACGTTCAACTGGCCGATGGAAGAATTACCAAGACCAGAGGATCATACGAACTTACCCTATTCATCCAGAATCTCCCGTATAAACTACAGGCAAGCTGCGTGAGTACCCTATCTAGTGACATCATATTAGGACTGGATTTTCTAACGAGCTATCAAGCAGCCCTCTTCCCATCCACGCAGACGATGCTGCTAGGCCAAAACAGCTTTCCCTTATGTTCTCGGAAAGACTCCACCGGGCTTGCCGGCGTCCAACCTTTGACTTCAACCGAGTCGAATCAGTTAACACAATTTCTGAAGGATGAAATGGCGAAGTTCAAAGGCACCAAAGGACCCACTACCCTGGTTGAACATAAGATCACCCTTAAAGAAGGCACGGGGCCGATAAAACAAAGATATTACCCACGTAATCCAGCGATGCAGGCTATCATAGACGAGGAGGTGGACCGGATGCTTGAAGAAGGAGTAATAGAACCGTCCAGTAGCTCCTTCAGTTCACCGGTGGTACTGGTAAGGAAACCCACGGGAAAGTACAGGTTCTGCATAGACTTCCGGAAGGTGAACGAAGCTACGTTAACCGACGCATATCCAATACCGTTTATTGACGGTATCCTGAACAAGCTGAGGGGTGCCCGTTACATCAGCACCTTGGACTTGAAGCACGGGTACTGGCAGATCCCCCTAGCTCCAGAAAGCCGCCATATATCAGCCTTTACAGTACCAGGGAGGGGCTTGTACCACTTCAAGGTCATGCCCTTCGGTTTGCATTCGGCGGCGGCGACCTTCCAACGGTTCTTGGACAGCATCATCGGGCCCGAACTGGAGCCCAACGCTTTCTGCTATCTAGACGATATAATAGTGGTCAGCGATTCCTTCCAAAATCACCTGCATCACCTCCAGGAAGTATTCCGACGGCTCAGATTAGCGGGACTCGAACTGCAACCAGAGAAATGTAACTTTTGTCAACCTGAATTGAAATACCTGGGTCACGTCGTCAACCGAAGGGGAATACACACCGATCCCGATAAGGTAGAAGCCATAATGTCCATGGAACCTCCTAAGAACCCAAAAGCAGTTCGTCGCTTCCTGGGGATGGCTTCTTGGTATAGGAAGTTCATCCCGAAGTTTTCCCAGATGGCCGCCCCCCTCAACGGACTCCTGAAAAAGGGCACCAAGTTCAGGTGGGACGACCCTCAGCAGAAGGCCTTCGACAATATAAAAACTACCTTGACTTCTGCACCAATTCTGGCCTGCCCCGATTTCTCAGTCCCGTTTGTGCTTCAAACCGATGCCAGCAATTCCGGCCTTGGAGCGGTCCTCACCCAGATCCAGGAGGAACAAGAAAGAGTCGTCGCCTACGCAAGCCGGTCCCTGACGGAGGCGGAAACTCGTTATTCGGCTACTGAACTCGAATGCTTAGCGGTCTTATTCGCCATCAAGAAATTCAAAGGATACCTGGCAGGTTACCATTTTAAAGTCATTACCGATCATAGAAGCTTAAAATGGATACAAAACCTACCCAATCCTTCTGCCAGATTAGCTAGATGGTCCTTAGAACTCCAGCAGTATGATTTTGAAGTGGAATATCGAAAGGGCTCGTTAAATCACGTAGCAGACGCTCTATCCAGAGCACCAGGTCCTCCTCCAGAGGGGTTGTCTCCAGTGGCGGTCCCTCTACCCGAAGAAGGATGTCCGTGGATACAGCGAATGATGACACGAGTCCAGGGCGATCCCGATGCGTTTGATACCTGGAAAATAGAAAACGGTCAGTTGTATAGGAGATTTCCCAGTACCTGCGAGGAGGTTGCCGAAGGGTTCCAACCAGCCTGGAAGCTGTGCGTCCCTCAGCCTCAACGAGCGCGAGTCCTTCGCGAATGTCACGACGATCCGTCAGCAGGACACCTAGGTATCGCCAAAACGGTAACAAAAGTTCAGAAATATTATCACTGGCCCCGAATGCAAAGAGATATTGTTAAGTACATACGGTCATGCTCTATATGCCAGGAGCATAAACATAGCCAGGTTCAGCCTGCAGGTAAAATGTTATGGTCGCGAGTCCAAGGCCCCTGGGAAGTGATCAGCACCGACTTGATAGGACCTCTTACCCGTTCCGCCAGAGGAAATATATGGCTACTCGTGTTTCAAGACAGATTCACCAAATGGGTGGAAGTACACCCTCTGCGAACTGCCACTGCTGAGAAGGTGACCCAGGCGCTGAAGGAGAAGGTCATATATAAATTCGGCACCCCGAAGGTGATCATCTCCGACAACGGCCCACAGTACACCAGCAAACTGTTCAAGGCGTTAGCAGCCGAATTTGGCATTAAACACCAGCTCACTCCGACCTACACGCCCCAAGCAAATCCCGTGGAGAGGATGAATAAGGTCATCGGCACCATCCTCGCACAGCTGTCCCGGGGCGATCAGAAAAAGTGGGATTCGTGGCTCCCTGAAATGACCTTCGCCATCAACACGGCGAAACACGAATCCACCGGCTTCACTCCAGCCCTGCTGAACTTAGGCAGAGAGATGCTGCCGCCGAAGTCACTGCGGGAGGAAGCAGAACCCGTGGTCGACCCTGCAGCTGAGACTCCTCCCCCAGGGCTGTATCGAGAGCAGCTCAAGAAATTGGACAACATAGTCAAAGTGGTGCAAAATAACCTGGCGAAAGCGTTCGCCCTCCAGAGCCACCACTATAATCTTCGGCGTCGAGAGTACCGTCCCCGAATAGGCGAGCAAGTATACAAGCGAGAGCACCCTTTGTCCGACGCTGCAAGGGGGATCTCATCTAAGTTAGCACCGAAATACTCTGGGCCCTACAGAATAAGTAAAATCGTATCCCCCGTCATCGTAGTGCTCCAGGACCCCCGAGACGACCAGGAGATAGGAAGAGTGCACGTGAAGGACCTGAAGCCTGCGCATCACGACACTCCCACTCCGGCAGCAGCGAACTAGGAGGGAGAAACCAGGTGAGAGAGGCCCCTATATTAGTCGGAGCCCCAGGTCCAAGAGTTAGTCCTAATCAGCAACTGAAGTCGACAAGATGCCTCCAGTGCGTAATAGGAACCTTACTCGTCCCGGGCCGTACACCCGAAAGCCCAAGAAAGGAATCAAGATCCGGCCATGGGCACCTCAAGTATACGCAAAGTCAGTTTCGCCTACCTGGGAACCGCTACCTCCTTGGAGCCCGGTGCCAGGCCTGCTCTCACCCTTGCCAGCCACGCCGGAGGGAAAGAGAACAGCAAGCGAGGCAGCTCCCAGGAATACAACTCCACCGTCCAGCCCAGGGCAACGTCTTACACAGGACATGAAGGCCCTCCAGCTTGCAGAAAAGCAATTAGTCTTATTCGGGCCTTCACCCCCGACTCCGACGTCCTCTCCGATGAAAATAAGCGAAGAGGATTCACCAGTCCCTACCACGCCGACGGACCTTCCTCGCACCCCTAGGACTCCCGTCCACTTGGCTGCGACCGATCATCCCGGGCTAACCCCAGCCGAAGTACCAGAAGAACTCAGGACCTCCGAGATGTCTACGACCTCGGTGGAAGAAGCCCTGAGACCTCTGGAAGCCGCCAAGGAAGTAGAATTCCCGATCCTCCATTTAACCGGCGCCCCCGTCCTCCTGATCAGAGCGACAAGCTCTACGTCTTCTTCCTCCTCGGGGAGGGTTACCAGGGGCCCCAGACGCCGCAGGCGAACCTTCAGGATGCTCCTGCCGGGGGGAAAGCGCCTGAAGATCCCCTATATTGAAGCCGTCGCGCTCGGCTTAATAAAGGAGCCTTGAATCCAGAAAAACAAATTCCAGTAGAAGCCCACTAGTTACCTGAATCCGGGAAACAAATTCCCGTAGAAGCCCGCTAGTCACCTGAATCCGGGAAACAAATTCCCGTAGAAAAGAAGCAAGAAGTCAACAGTAACCTGAACCCGGGATATAAAAGAAGAACGCCGCTCCAGCGAGCTCCAAAAGCTTCGCTCGCTACACCTGGCCATTTATATCATAAAGATGAAGCGAGGCTGACACCGCAGATAGCTTCGATTTATGCACCAAAAATCAATTTCAACTTCAAGCACTCCCGTACCTGAAAGTTTATTTGCGAGAAGTTGGAACTACAGGACTAACAACCGACCTCCAGGTGTCTTCTCGACGTCTTCTCCAGCAGCAATCCATTGCTTTCCGAAGAGAGGGGCCTGTGTAACGTTTCGCTCCCATTTTAGATGCTATTTAACAACAATCGATCATTGTTGCATTTAAAAGTACGCTTGTAACAATTAGCGCTCCAACCTGCAGATTCTTCGCTGTGCGCGAGCCTAACGTAATTACGTTTTCGACGCATCCCTGCTCCTCGACCACGAAGATACTCGACGAGCCGAAGGCAGCGTTTAAAAACCGAATGCCCCGCAGTTTGGATCACCAGAAACCCGACCTGAATAATTCGAAACATTAACTCGATCTCCCCCAGGTACCTGCCTACATAAACGTATTTCTGGATTCGGACTGCGTTTATTAGGATTTATTTGTAAATTGAAAACAATAAGGCTATTTCGCATCAATCTGGAATCGGATGGTGCATGTTTTATTCTTATAATTCCGTAAGGTTTGTCACGAGCGTTCGCACACGAATTAAGATTATATTTGGTTATCGAAATAACTTATTTTCGTGGGCCAGCGATCCAGGCAATCCTACAGAGTGAATAAAATACAATCGAACTCGGCTGGAATATCGGCGAGTTTCAATTGGGTTTATTCCGTAAGACTAAAGCTAACATTTAGATATAACCTCGACGAACATTGAAGTAACAATAACTCAAATCTAGTAAAGCCACTAAACACCTGTCAGAATAGAGTTGAATTTGCATATACTTCAAAGTACTTTAGAGTAAATTTCGTTGGCATTAAATATTTGCAAATTGTAGAGTCAGTTCACATTTCATGTAGAAGATAGTAAGCAGTTGTACAAATTAGATACTTACCCGGTGATAGCATATATTATAGCGGCCTTCACACGCGCCGTTTTATAAGATAACCTCGAAAGGAATTTTGATCTACGGTCAAAGGTCGACTGCACTCTTAACTTATCACTGGGAGTTGCACGTGTGCAGTTGTGTATTTAATTTAAACAAATTATAGTTCCGATCCAGTCATTTCATAATTAAAAATAAATCAGAATCTTCCTTTTGTTTACACCGACACGTATTGACATATTTAATTTTTATTTTGGTTTCCAGTTGTACCAACTTGATCTCGCAGACCTTATACATCGAAGCCCACGGGTATACATCGGTGCATAAGAGGTGGCCTACCGTCTCCGAAAACCAGGACGAAAAATCAAATATAATTAAATTGTAACTTTATACGAAGAACATCCATTTTATTTTAGTTTTGTACATGAGTAGGCAATAAATGTATATAGTAGTCAAACCTGTTTCTTTAAGTCCGTCAGAGTAATAGTCAATTGAGCCCTCACCCATACTAGAGCTACCAATTTTAAAAAGGGCATATTTGTTAATGCTACAGGGGCACTTTCCAAATTAATTATAAACCTGAAATCATTACGAAGTCCCAGTTAGCATTACATTAGTATTGTAAAAGTTGTTGTTTGTTCAAGAAGTTAAATATGTTTCTATGGAAACAAAATTAATTCATAATTAATTGTTATAAAGTTTTTAAAATGAAAATATGTTAAAGAATATTATTGTTTGATTGTTTGTTTGCATTAAAAGGGAAATTAATTAAAAAAATTAAAATACAGAAAATGAATTTTTAATATTTTTTTAATTTCAGGAAAATATGTAATGATACACTATGTGTGTAGTATTGGATACAATTATGAAGGTCTAAAAAAATGGAATGTTAGGATAATTTATTCTGACCCATCTTAAAAGTTGAGAATGTTTATAAAAAGTTATTAATAAGATCTGATTTTGAACAAAATAATATTGAAATGGTAGTTTTTGAAAGGTTGCAGGTGTTATGAAATATAAAATAAATTAATAAATAGTTTTGTCATGAATGACGAATGCAGATTCTGATAAGAATTTAAGTTTAGTAAAGTAAGTAAAAATCAAAATAAAATTATAAGTAGAAGCCATTAGTAATAGAATAGATGGTCGTTATGAGAAAATTTTGTTATAATAATAATTATAAATTAACAACTCAAGAAACATGTACATTTTGGTCTGAATACAAAAAGTAGAATTTTAACCCCTTTTACTTAAATAACTGTTTGGAATAGTAATATGGGCTACAACAAAATCTGCGTGGTGTGAAAAACGAGATATTTAACAAGTAAAAGTGAATAAGTAAAAGTTACAGAAGATACCTGGTACATAGTAGAATCTGATGAATATTGAAATGGTGATTTACATAATAGAAGAATTAAAGATTACATGGAAATAGATTTATTTTAACACATACAATTGGACAAGTGATTACATAAGTTTGGGCGTTACTGAGTGGAGATTGGAGGAGCATGAAGAAAGGAAGAGAGTCCATTATCAGGTGTGTTGCTGGGGCAGGTCCGAGACTATTGTGTAGCTGTAGGCTGATTGCTGCGGAAGTGTTTGAAGTCTGGCACATTGGAAGGTGTAACACTGGTGGAGCATTTGGATCATCTGTAACATGAGGAGCTGTTTTTGAGGGCTCTCTATACTGGAAGGTGACAGGCACGAGTACAGTACGTGACACAGTAGATGCTTATAGCTACTGGGTGAACAAGTGTCATCGGTTGCTGTCAACGGGAGCCAGCTGTCAGTGAGTGAGTGTTAGCAGCAGGATACAAACGGAGCCGAGCTATGCATTGTAGGTGGATTTCTCTCTTGGAGGTAAAAGAAGGGCCATACAAGGTGGGTGTTTCATTTAAGTATACCAACTATAAAGCAAGTAAAGACATTTTAAAGAGGTGCAATTAAATTAATAATAGCTTACCATTTTATCAAAGGTTGTATTGTACAATTCTTGGAATTGCACATTTGTCATTCTAATTTCATAATTAATTTGTTAACAATTGTTTTACATTCTTGAGTGACAATTGGATTTGAATGGATAGTTGAGAAATATTTGAAAGTCAAATTTTTCAGAGCTAAGCTGCTTGATAATTGATCCCAGAACCCTTAAAGAGTCTCAAGACGCTATCATTTTAAAAATTTGATACTATTACCAATTAAAAGGCATAATTCAATTTAAAAATAGAGTATCCAGTACAATATATAGGTAGAATGCCTCTCTATTGTCCTTCCACTTAGCTATCATCACGGCATTGGAATACCGCGCAATTGTTTCACCCTTTTTTTTAAATTTGGCTGTTTTTATTTCAACTGGATTTTGTTTCCAATCAACTCTAAGAGTTCCGGTATAGTAAGTTAATCTGGACAATAATTTACAGGCGAAATCGAAACTACTAGGTATAGTGGTTATCTAAATAAATTGAAAGCTCCACATCCAGTTTTTTTTCTGTCAAATCAATCACTAGGTATATTGGCAGCATGTCTTTTGCCACCATAATCATCTAAGGTGCCAGTACCTATACACAGCAAATTTTAATATTGTGCGATCTGGCTCTGTTAGCAAGTACAATGTCCCCCATACTTGTGTCTTGTTTTAAATGTATCTATTGTCTAAACGTTAATCTGCCACGAAACAATACCATTGACTCATCCAATGAAATATTTTTTTCTGGGTAATACATTTCACTAATTTTCGAGTTAAAATAATCAATTATCGGTCTAATTTTAAATAATCTATCAGTTGGCGTGGGTTCACCGGGTAAGGGATTTTTGTTAAAATGTAGACATCTTAAAATTAGCATGAAACGATCTAGCCAATGTTTTTTCCAATAATCTTGCAATCTATTTAATCTTATACTTAGTGCCCATGTAAAGCACTAGCCCAATAAATGTTTTTAATTCAGCAGTGGTTAATGTTTTCCATTGTCTTATCCGTGACTTTTCTTTTGTATTTTCCAAAAGGAAAACTTCTTCTGCATATATGTTAGTTTCTCCAACTATCATTTCCAACAAATTTAAGTAATCTACTGGTGTGTTACCTAAAATAATAGAATAGTTTTAGAATATCGTAAATAAGTATTACATCATTGTTTTCACAGCTTACCATTGGGCTGAACTAATAGTTCTCTCTGTCACGTAAATGGTATTAATTTTAATAACATCTTCTGTTGCGTCCCACATCACAGCATCAGCAGGTATTTCACGGAGAGGAGTTAGTATTGATATTTGGGTGTTTTCTAGTCAAGATCTAACGTTGAAATTTCTAAAATCTTCACTATCGCCAGAATCGCACTGAGACTCCCAACCGATAAAGCCCGGATCAGCAATATCATCGTCCGAGTCCATTAAATATGGCTGCAACCCTTCATCTGTCAGAGGACGCTTAGATTCAAATATTTTTACCCTTTCGGGGCCTTTTTATTCCCGACGAGCCTGGCTGACTGTAACCATCATAAACGCGAACCAGCACCACTTTCCACTAATATAATACCTATGCAATAGGCTGACCCGCTGATCTGGGAACAACAGCTCCGCTCGCAGGCTGACGAAATACTTCAGCAAAGTTACCAAGCAGTCTGTGGTGTCTAAAAACGTCATCCGCCTCCCACCCGAAAGGCGGGTGGCGTCTTTCTAACCAATAGTAGGAGGCGCGGGCGTGGTCTGCACTGTGCCAAGTATATTTAGAAAATCCTGACCAGTTACGGATCTGAATTCGTTCCACAAAGAATGTTCAGTATTTCTATTAATCCCTACTTACTTAAAATTTGCCCGAGGCAATTTTGCAGACTTGAGCGGACCGATTATATTTAAGTGCCATCCCGCGTCCTATCACGTGCATGGGGTTGTCGCCGCGTCGGCTGTTGGAATTTCTGCAGGTATTCCAGGCTCCCTCGTTCCCTTCCATTTATTTTCCATCTCGTCACGTGGTTCCGCGACACCGCGAGTTCTGTTGGTTGGAATTTGGAATGTTAAGCAGTGCATTCTCGTATCTCCGGAGATGTGTTGCTCGGCGTTGCTTCTTGCCTACCGCACTTTCTTTCTCCTTTCAGTGATTTCCCGATGTGCTTCTGTAAGCGAGCGTCTCTTTCGCTTAGTTTTCCGCGCAACTGCTTAATTAGGCTAGTTTCGTTGGCGTTTACCTAGAACGTCGGCTTTTGTTTATTCCGCAACCGCTGGCGCGATTTAATTACTGTCTATATTATCTAACTTACTGTCTATCACTAGCACTAATTATTTACACTAAATCTGTTCTTCGTTCATCTAATGGCAGGCGAACAAAGTTGATCTTAAACGCGCTCCTGTAGAATGTGCAGAAAACCTAACTTAATATCTGTAACTGCCTAAACTGTGATAACTACTTCCATGTTCGTTGCTCAAAACTCTTTGGTAAAAAATATTGACAAATGAAATCATTTGTTGTGAAGTGAGTGAAAAGGATCCTAACCTAAAAGAACTAAAACGCAATGCCAATGAACTAAAGCCTAGTGAGACGCCAGTTGATTCTAGTGTCATGATGCCTACTTCGGTAATAGCTCTAAAAGACATCTACATAACGGAATTAAGGAAAAAGGTGACGTTACTGCTAGAGCATATCCCAGCAGACACACGTAGATTAAGGTACGTCGAAAATATGTTTACATAGCTAAAAAGACGTTTTTCGTGGAAAAGTAAACGTTAAGTTTTAATCCAATGGTTAACGTCATTTTCGCAAGTTGAATTAGACGTTGATCTTTAGTAATTTTTTTACTGTTTACCAATGCAAGTAATTATTCCGTTTATTAAACGTGTTGGCTATACTTAACGTTTATTAAGCGTGTTTATATGGCGCCGATATGCAGTTGATAGTAAACACAATCTACAAGAGCAGTTAATAAACGTAGATTTTACGTCTACAAAATCACGTAGATTTGACATTTGGCATAATTATGTTAAAATAACGTTTTTCTGTTGATCATATTTTAAGTCATCTTTTAATATCTAAATCCTAGAATAAAAACAGCAATTTAAAACACGTTTCCCAGAACGTGTTTTAAAAATTTTAAAACACTAAACAAATATAGCAAGAATAATGGTTTATTAAATAGATACCTACGTTTTGGTATCTTGAAGTGTTACATTTATTTTTTTTTCATAACACCTGGTACGTCGCGCCATACACTTTCTCTCTCACAATCATGCTATCTCTCTTGCATTCGTTGAAAGCTGTTCTTTGTATTTGTCGTACTAACTGTAAGGTTCTGTCTTGCCCGTTCTAAAGTCATTCATTCATTCATAATCTATAGCCTCTTTTACCTTTCGGCGCCGAGGACCATTCATACCTCGCGGTCATATTTTATTTAAAAAACGTTTATGCTCCAAGCCGGATTCAAACCTGCTACCATTGTATTGGGATCCTTATACCCAGGGCCGCGCCAAGCCAGTATGCAATGTGTGCACCGCACACGGGCGGCCAAATTCAGGGGCGGCCAAAAAGGTTTAAAAATTATATACAAATTATAAAAAAAAAATAAAAAATGTACATTTTTTTTACTTTACAAATTTTAGAAGTTCAAAAATATGTACCTACCTATATAGGTAAGTATAAAAAATGTTTATTGTGTAAATGAACACCTGATAATATGGTTACATGGATTATTGTTTATGTAAATTCTCGAAGTTAGTTTTTATTCCGTGGCGGCTAATTGTTAAACGAAGCCAACTTGAAGGAACGCTTTCCATGCATCTTTATGCAATGATTACAAAAAAGCCGGATATTTATCAGAAGCAACAAAACGTGACTTTTCAGAAAACTGGCGGCTGGCGGCTTTTATTGACTGTGAAACATACCATTTAATTTTTTAGTTGGCTGCAGAGAAGATCGAGTAGAGAAAATTCATTTTGTTAGTGATTGTGTTTTGAAGAAAGTTGAAGAAAAGTTATAAATATGGTAAGTACCTACATACATATCAATCATATATCAATCAATACACAGGTAGTTACCTACATATTCTTAAATTGTATTAAGTAATAAAATTGTTATAATTTTTCTAGAACAGAAAAACGAAAAGGCTGTCGGGTTTTCAGTATCGAAAACAAAGTCTACAAAAAAAAGAAGAAAAGAAAAAACTGGCCAATACTTTAGAAAAATATTTGAAGCCAGAAAATGTGTCAGCGGAAGCATTAGAATCAAGCTCTAGTTCTCTTTCCGGGCCACTTAATGAGCCGTGCGACCAAGAAGTCGAAATGGAAATTATGAGGGGAGATTCCGAATCTGGGGAAGAGAAGGTGACTTCAACTAACTCGGAGTCTCCAAAACCACAGAGAAGAGAAGTTGGTGACGCTGAAGAAGCCAGCACGTCATCCTCATCAAGGCTTTCTGAACTAAAGAAATTTGGCTGCTCATCAGATTCACAGCAGTCGCAGCAGGACACAGCAACCTCAGATGATCCTGGAAAGTGGCCTGAGATAATATCAACAACATTAACAAAAATTTTAGTAGAAAGAGGGCCTGTTCAGGTAACGCAATTTAATTACCCAACTAATGAAAATGGTCGAAGATTTACGAAAAAAAATTTCTACCGTTCTCTTCCAAATGGAGAAGAAATTAATAGACCGTGGTTAGTTTATTCAATAAAAAATAATTCAGTTTATTGCTTTTGTTGTACAATATTTGGCAAAATTAAAAACAGTTTTTCGCAAAAGGAAAGTGTTTCTGACCGGCAGCATTTGTCACTAGTGATTTCAAGGCACGAAAAAATTGATACTCACAATGCAAATGTTAAAGATCAGTTAGAACTTATAAAATTGTTATCAAAAAAACAAACTGTAAACCAGACGCAACTACGTTTGTTGAATGCAGAAGCAAAGCACTGGCATGCTGTGATTGAGAGAATAATTTTAATAATACAATATTTGTCACGACAGTGTCTTGCTTTAAGCGGGCAATCTAATAAATTATTTTAAAGCAATAACGGTAATTTTTTAAAAGCTGTTGAGATGATCTCAAAATTTGATTCTGTTATGTCAGAACATGTGCTTCGGACCCAAAAGTCACAAAAAGATGAAACACGAATGGTAAATTATTTATGGGACAAAATTCAGAATGAAATAATACATGTCATTGGTAACAAAATTAGAAATAATACTTTGGATTTAATTAGAAAATGTAAATACTATTCTATCATTCTTGACTGTACACCGGATATTAGTCATATCGAACAAATGAGTATAATTTTTAGATTTACAATGTTGAATGAGTCCTCAAAAAAAATTGAAATACGCGAGCATTTTATAGAATTTTGTCCTATTAATGATTCAACTGGAGTGGGTTTAAGTGAATTTTTAATGAATTTACTTTCAAAGTTGAATTTAAATATTTACGACATGCGTGGTCAAGGGTACGATAATGGGGCAAATATGGGCGGCAAAAATAATGGTTTGCAAAAAAAAATTTAGAAATAAATCCGCGAGCAAGTTTTGTGCCGTGCACAGTCCATACATTAAATTTAGTAGTGAACGATGCTGCTAAAGTTTCTTTTAAGACTTCTGGTTATTTTGATATAGTTCAAGAATTATTTGTTTTTTTTTCTGTTTCGGTAAAAAGATGGTCAATTCTGAAAAAACACACAAGTTTAAATTTAAAACCACTTAGTGATACACGGTGGTCTAGTAAAATAGACGCTGTGAAGCCTCTGCGTTACCAAATTGGGCAAATATATGATGCATTGGTAGAAGTAATTGAAGATCGTTTATCCGTACAAGACCACAGTGCTTCACATCAAGCCAAATCTTTGGCATTAAAAAATCAGAGTTATAAATTAATGTTTGTGCTCAACAATTATTTGGTACAATATTTTAATCAAAATTAATGTTTTGAGCACGATGATGCAAAATCCTACTATAAATATAAAAACTTGCTTAGAGCATTTTAAAAATTTGTTAGATTTTTTCTTAGCTCTTCGATCAAATGAAGAATTCAATGTTCTTACTGACGCTAATACACTTGCGGATGAACTCGGTATTGAACCTAATTTCCCTGCTGTTCAGTCTGTTAGACCACGAAGAAACCCAGACAATTTGATTATGAACACAGTGATGAACCAATTATTGATCCAAAAAATTATTATAAAGTTAACGTTTATTTTAATATATTAGATCAAACTTTATCGTCTTTAAGAGACAGATTTGAGGGAATAACAAGATATGATACTATGTTTGGATTTCTCTACAATATGTTTGATTTAACGGAAAACGAGCTATTACAATGTTGTAAAGATTTACATCTTCATCTAACTGATGATTCTAGAAAGGAATCAGATGTAGATGGAATAGAATTATTTGAAGAGATAAAATCTTTAAAATTACATCTTAAACCTACTTCAGCTGAAAAGCATCAGTTAGAGCCCAGTCCATTCTTGAATATATTTTTGAAAATCAGCTCATAGCATCATTTCCAAATATGTCAATAGCTCTTAGAATATTACTCACGTTACCAGTTTCAGTTGCGTCTGGTGAGAGATCTTTCAGCATAACCTTATGGTGCGCTGGTGTCTTTACATTTGAACTTTGCTCTTCAAAAACATTTTGTGGTTGTTGTCATCCGCAATCCCATCAATAAACTAATAAACATATGTAAATAATGCTTCCATTTCCACTGCAGGTATCCCTCGAAGCTAATTCCTTCATAATTAGGAAATATTCTTGAACAGTTGCCTAACGCCGCATTTTTCTATTGGACAACTTTTGATGTAATTCAGCACTATCAATTTCTACGGAGAATTCGCTTAAAAGCCGAGATTTTAAAATTTTCCAAGAGTTGAGGCCTCGCTCTTCTTGCATAAACAGTTTTGCTAATTCGGTCATCAATTTCTTGGCAGATACCAGATTTTGCAAATCATTCCATCCCATAAGAATTGCATTGTGCTCGAAATCGGAAATCCAGGATGTAACACCAAAATTATTTATATTATATGCCACGGCAGCTACCGTTGAGGAAACAAGTAGTAGGTTAAATAAAAGTCAGGTTGAGGGGTAATTTGAATTTAATCTAGTTGTTAAGAATACTGTGTTTGTATAATCATAGCAATTTACTAGTGCGAAAAGACGTTAAGAGTTAAATGTGAAAGTTAAAACTTATCTGTCCGTTTATTCGAATTGCTCTAAGACCTGTTGAATCCAATCTTCGCGATAGGCTGTTATGCAGGCGCTCCTCGAAACGTGCAGCACCTTGGTTTCATTTTTGAAAAACGGCCATTAGGACGCCCCTGGATGGGTAGATGTGGTTGAAATTATTTGCAACATGGCTTCAAATGTGACCCAAACTAGAAACCTTCACGCCACTATTCAGTGAAGTTTAAAAACACCAAAATTAATTACCGGTTAGTCGGTTTCTAGTATTTCAAAAGATAAATTAGGGTGCTTAAAAATAACTGTGAGCAACCCTCCAGAAAATTTAAGTAACCCAGAAATGCGTGTGGTTTCTTAAACGGCTTCGGCAGAAGTGCCGTGAAACCGATGGCCTCGAAATATTACAAATTTCCGGACACATGCCGTTAGAGCAATTCACGTATCAGTCTTACAATATATCCCCAGCTATTTTTATGTTACATGTTTTTGAATTTCTTGATTAAAACTCTACAAAAACTGCCTCTTGTTTTTTTTTTGTTAAAATGTAGTTTTTTTTATAAAAATTAGAAAAATGAAAGCAAGTGATGCCAAATTTTTATTATTTCTAAATTAGTTGTTAACGCGTTTATAATAATTGTTACCATTACCGTGACTTTTACCTAAGCTGGAAAATTGATAATACTTTTGTATGGCATATTTTTCCTTACTTAAACCTGATTTTCATCACACTGTGAATTAATAATGCTGAGCAATTATATGTATGATTACCAAACAGAATTAAGAATAATAGGGGATAGTTCAGGTAGTAATAAAGTAGTGTATTAAATTTATTCAATTTATATAAACATCAATGGAATGGTTTCCAAGATTTTAAAACAAATTTCTAGATTATTATTGGGTTGAAAACAAACAACAACTGATTCTAATATTTAGACCTTCCATTCTACTTCAAATTAAATAAGTAATTCTTAAAATATCAGTTGCTGTTTGTTTTCACCCTAATAATAATTTAGAAAATTGTTTTTAAAATCTTGGAAACCACCTAAACAATCCCCCATTATTCTTAATTCTGTTTGGTAATCATATAATTGCCCATATACTTTTCTTGTATCTTCGATTAATAATTCTAGTCTCTCCATGAACTCTTTTGGGTTAATTCCATCATTTCCATGAAGTTTCTTTATTCTATTTTAACTTAAACTGTATACAACTTGAAGTACCGTTAAATTATTATAACAACCTCCGCTATCTTTATTTTTTTTACAAAATTTAAGATTAGTGCTTTGTCTTCAATATTTTGATCTACCATAATAATGATTGTTTTTTCTGTATTGTGTTTTACTTGTTACCTATAATTTTTGATACCGGGTGTCCAAAAAGTCTGGAAACGGCTGAATAGCTCGAAAAATACGCTTTGGATCGGGAAACGAAAAAACACGTATTTGATATTTTTTAAAAAGCTATCATTTGATACCAAAATTGAATGAGTCACACTGGTGTCTTTAATCCTCAATAATCACTTGTTTTGTAATACAAATAGTACGTACCTAATTTATTTAGTATTTATTTTTCTAACATAAACAATAATTAAAATTAGAAATAAAAAACATCCAATGTGGTTCATTACTTTTTATATCAATTAGGAAGCTGAAAGAACGTATGAAATGCTCTAGGACACAGGTCCGTATCCAAAAATTTCTTGATGATAAAAAAAATATTCGAAAAGTAATTAAACTATAATGTGTGGTTACATTATTTAGTTCGGAGTAAAAAAGGCTAAAATTTTACATCAGACGTTTTTAAAAACTGAAGTTGATGAGTTCGGAGACGAAACTTCGTTTAAAAATATAACATAATCTGCAAGTCCATTAAAAGTTGTTATAAAAAAGTTTTGTCAGTTTCGCTTTAATATTAACGTCAGGAAAAAATCGAATTAAAAATCCAAAAATTCGGGTTTTAAGGTAACTCAAAAACAAAAAATTATAACAAGGATTTGTAGGTGTCATTTTATTTATCCTTTAATTGCGCAACTTTTTTCTTATTTAACCAAATTTGTATCTTTTACTATTAACGAGATCTCCATACTGGCCCTCTTTATCTTGGACAGACTGTATATTACGAATAATTTGGATTGATTTATAACACCTAATATACAAAGTAGTGATGGGCTTATTCGAATGAAAAATAACCGGTTATCTGGTTATTGAAATAACCTATGTAACTCGGTTTTCGTTCCAAGTATTTGAATGAAAAATAACCTCATGCTGATACGTACTACGCTTTGAATATAAAACCTCTATTCAAAGGTACTACGTGCCGCGTCTCAGCGACCTACGCACTGCTCAAAATTCTGTAATTATAAATACGTCATAACTCATAAACAAAGCAGGTTGTATTGAAAACACCATTTGGTTATCGCGTAACTACCTCCTATCATAAAAAATATCAAATTCTGGGGACCTGAAACCTGAACGCCTAAAAACTGCAAACGCATCGAGCTATAGAACAATTTTGTATTTGCTTACATCTCCAAAGGGCCTTTAACCCGCCCGATCGATAAAGATAATCGTTTTACCACGATTAGCAAGCAGTGCCGCATATTTCTGCCTTTCTACACTTCTTAATAAATACCTCTTAATTTCCAATACATAACACATAATGTAAGGTCGGCGCCTTAGAAATCGGGCTCTACACACTATTATGATATATTGTGCATGTATTTTTTAAGTGTATAAACTGGGTTTTTACAGTTATTATGGTTTTAATTGTTACGTCAGATTGTTTATTGTTTATTAAATAAAATAAATAATTATGCAACCCTCGGAACCATACGAAACACACGTCAGGAATATGAATATTATTAGTCCATTTATAATAGACCTATAACTAGCAACCGGTGAGACAAATGTCTCATTTAATAAAACAAAAAGACCGTTTTTCAAATAGAACGCGTATTAAATAAAAACGTGATTTCTCAAAACCGGAAGTGTCACGTGAGTGAAATTCGGTTCCTAACCTGACATGACCATTCCAAACATATAACTTTAATAACTTTTTTCTCTATCTCTTACGGTTTGGCTGCTGAAACAGCGTCCAGAACACTCAAAATAGCGTCCCGGACGGACGGAAATCACGTGATTTCTCGAAAACCGGAAATGTCACGTGACTGAAATTCGGTTCCTGACCTGACATGACCATTCCAAACATATAACTTTTATAACTTTTTTCTCTATCTCTTACGGTTTGGCTGCTGAAACAGCGTCCCGGACGGACGGAAATCACGTGATTTCTCGAAAACCGGAAATGTCACGTGACTGAAATTCGGTTCCTGACCTGACATGACCATTCCAAACATATAACTTTTATAACTTTTTTCTCTATCTCTTACGGTTTGGCTGCTGAAACAGCGTCCCGGACGGACGGAAATCACGTGATTTCTCGAAAACCGGAAGTGTCACGTGACTGAAATTCGGTTCCTGGCCTGACATGACTATTCCAAACATATAACTTTTATAACTTTTTTCTCTATCTCTTACGGTTTGGTTGCTGAAACAGCGTCCCGGACGGACGGAAATCACGTGATTTCTCGAAAACCGGAAGTGTCAGGTGACTGAAATTCGGTTCCTGACCTGACATGACCATTGCAAACATATAACTTTCATAACTTCTTTCTCTATCTCTTACGGTTTGGCTGCTGAAACAGCGTCTCGGACAGACAAAACAGCGTCCCGGACAGACAAGTCTATCAGATAAAGGATGGTCGAATAGGAAAAAGAAATTATAAAGTTTTGCCGTTTGGAGGTTATACGCACCAATGGAAGAGCTTTCAAAAACAAAAGAGTTCCCAACTCCAAGTGGTAGCTTCACCCCCAAAAACCACCCCTAACGCGCACTGCGGTGGTTTGTAGCGTTTTTCTCAGAAACCATTGGTCACACAGAAAATTTTATACTTACTAAAAATGTTCCTTACAAAGTTCTCTACAAAAAAGATTTATTGCAAATTCCTTTTCTCAAATTGATTTCGAGCAATAAGCGTTTTTCTTGTCAT